>JAWQFL010000002.1:2987791-3121367 GCA_033442365.1 Creolimax fragrantissima
CTCCCGATCGAGTACCGTTTCCTTCCTCTCTCTCTCTCCTCTTCAAGTCATATATAGCCAAGATTGGGGACGAAAAAACACAATACACCACTCTTTCGACAAACAAACATATACATACAATCAAAGCATATGATTTCTTACATATATATTATGCACTGAGAACAACTATTTACGTCAGTAAGGGAAATCGTTCACTGTCTGGCTAAATACGAGTAAAATGAACATAGGCTGCAGTCACATGCGCACTTACCCATATATAAATATTTATGGAATCAACATACTCTATTTTCTTAACGGTTATTTTTGAGATAGTCAATAGGTCTTTGAAGTTCAGTCTGCCTGAGTAGTCCTGCTTTGCCAGTAATATGATCTACAGTGGTGAAAATGGGAAGAATGGGAAGAATTGCAGTTAAGATTGTATAGCAATAAGCATCCTTATGTATATATGTATATAAACTCGCATCTATGTGAAACGAATCTACACATGAATTGATGAACTTTGTACACTATATATGTGTATCCTATATAATGTGCATAATGATGCGAGCCTTAAAACTCAACCATTGGTGCGCGTGTATGTATACAAAAGTGGGATGACTTCTGTATAACGTTTTTTGCACTCGTACCTTTTGAAACAAAATCAGTCTCCGTTCAGCTGGCCTCCTACTTCCAACACTGACACGTACTGGAGTGTCGCGGATAAGAAGACCGTAAGTGGTGATATCTCCCTACAAGCGCATGTAGAATGCAAGGTGTAGGTATGGGTATATATTCATGTAGATGAGTAGGAGTATGTGTGAGTATCTGAGTCTGTGTGCATATGAGAGACCGTGTGATACCTATTCGCACAAGTTGTGTACTTACGATTGTGTTATGAAGTGTTTCAATCAACCAGTATAGGTGAAAACATGGATACGTGACTGAGTGATCTCGTGTGAACAAAGCATGTACATTCGAAAATATTCATAATCAAACACAGGTGAACTTATAACATAATATATACTTACAAACGTAATTTACAGCCATACACACGTACGTATAGATACATGTATGTATATAATGCATACTTGAACGACAATAAAGTATATACCTTAAAATTATCTAATCTATCCTGTATAGAAACCACACGTTGCATGCTCTCGTCCGCCGCTTTTCGATTATTTATATACTCAGCCACACCACTAATCTTGTCCATGGCTTCAAGCGCATCCTCATATCCATCCTCCCCTTCCTCGCTGTACTTTAATAACTCCTACAAACGAACGTGTTTCCTTACATGTAAGTGTTTGCATGCTTGTTTGTGAATTTACATATGTTATCCACATACTCAGCCATGCATGTTATGAGCATATAAGATAAAAGTGCATCTCATGCATACTTATAAACTCTCTCCAACGAGTTGATGGGTGTGCTGTATGCTTGTCATTGTTAAGTCGGTTCGGAAAGGCATGTCAGGTATGACGAATTTCTGTACGAATTTTCCCACACGCATACACGCCCATATATCAGCATAAACGTCACATACAACAGCATCTACATATTTATATACGATTGTTATATATATGGAAACAACACACCTTCAATAAAAGTGGGTATTTAAGTATACGTTGCACAGGTTTTAGTAGCTCTGGGCCCAGGCCCAATGGCTTACCCATTCCTTGGGTTAAAGTCTGAATTTCAGCGCATACCGGTGGGTCATTCAGCAACAAGCCGAGGGCCTCCATCGACGCAGAGTGATTGGAACAGTAAATGATATACAGATTCATCATTTCGTCCGCCTACCACGGGTATGTATTCATGAGTGCAATGTGAGTGTGCAAAATGCGAGTATGTATGTATACAGAGCATAGCTGTAAATAGAAGTAATTCCATATATGCACCGGTTTGAAACAGTAGTTGAAAAGCAAGTGCACTACATCGCTGCTTGTCATAAACGTTCCAGTCTGTATACGGACCTGTATATCCATGCGCGCATGCATATTTTGGTATACAGGGTTGTGCGTACAGGCGATAGTGAAATGAACACACCGAGTCATTGAAAAACGTGCCAGCGAACCAAGGATAATCAATGCAAGTGTTGAGCCGTTCAAGAAGATCAATGTGAAACTTGAGAAGGTCGCGAATATTACTGTTATGACAACAAAGGAAAATTGAGTTTATATATGTGCTTGTATATGTGAATTGTGCGAGCCTGGGCTTGAGCGAGAGTGGAAGCGCGCGGAAAGTTTGGTGTGAGTTTCATTGCTGTAAATGCATGTATGCAGCCATATAGGTTTGTGATTGGGCATATTAGCAGGTTCCGGTGCGGGTGACATGTTTTGGCGTGGATGTATATTACTTGTGCTCATGTTGGTGGATATACATGGGGCATACATGTGTGCAGTGGATGTACCTTCATATGGGTGTTGGTTGGATGTGATTTGGGAGTCGGTTAGGAGTCAGTTGGGAGTCGGTTGTGGTTGGAAAAGATTGTGAGTGAGGGTGTGCAGATTATAGAGATTGAGTACTTTGGTATGAGAGCGTGCATGGAATTAGGTGTAAGTGAATGGGGCAGTGAAATACTTGTTGGTTTATCGTATGGAGGGAAATGTTATAGATAGTTGTAGAATTGATGTGTTGCGACTATACATGAAACACAAACGCTCGCACATCAATGCACACAAACAAAAACAACACAAAGACTTCATCCTACAACGTTTCTCCGAAACAAATTATTTGAACACCTGGCGGACATGGATTCAAATGATAATAATAATCTCACATGATCAGAAAAATGCATATGTATTCCACTTGGCATACGCATATACATAACAGAAGGAAGAGTTCAATATCGACTTCTCAAAATGGATTTCGTTGCCCTCATAAAATTCACTTGTACTACATGTACCAGCGGCACATGTTAACGGTTCTATTATTATACATGACACACTTGCAGACACATCACTGACAACTGCCAAATATCCAAACAAAATTACCCAAAAAGCAATTCAATATCAATTTTTTCGAATGGGCCTTTAGGTTTGCATTTTGCATGACATAAAAATATCATCTGTTCCATGTCTACCAGCGAGTTAACGTAAGTCTGTTCTGTTTCCATGGTTTCCTCCACAACCAACTGAAGCCTCCTTTCGCGCTTCTCTATTGCACTCTCTTCTTCTGTAGTACAGCACGCAGTGGTAACAATGCGAACGAATATGAGTTGAAGATACGCGGTGTGCTCATGTACTGAAACTGTGTAGTATGCAAGTAGGGCGCACGTGAGTGCATGTTATTTTTGGCATAACAGAAACTAGTTATAAAAGTACAATATTAATGACCATAATGGCAAGTGCCTATGAAATGATTTCAAGAGAAGGTAAAAGGTACAACAAGGTTCAATGATGGAGAGTGCGCCATTGTCAATTTTATAGACTACAAAAGTACACCTTGCTAACAAAACGTATGAATAGTAATCTTTTTCGAACAAAACTGAAAATTTTCAGACCTTTTAAAATACGAGTACAAGCACGCATTGCGCGAGTTGTAAACAGTTGTTTTGTAATTTTGTCTTTAAATACTTGAACTTACACACCTAACATGATTAGATGACATTCCCTCCTCGCGCAAGCACGAACATACAGTGAGTAATTGAACTTGAGTGGTGGGATCACGAATGCGTAAGCGAGCACGTGTACTTTGGTGGACGTATGTATGATTGTGTGTTTGTGCGTGTGTGTGTGTGTATGTGTGTGTTGTGTGTGGTGTGTGTGTGTGTGGTGGTTTGTGTTTTGTGTGTTTTTTTGTTTGTGTTTTTGTTATGCTGCGCGACTGACCGCTGTTGGGAGCGCGGGGCTGCCAGCGATTGTGGTGATATTGTCTACTGTGCCCAATCCGAAGTCTTCGGTATATATACATACTCCTTCGGATTGGATGTTATCATGGTGTGAATGATTAGTTACGAAACTTGGCTGCATATCTGTGAGTGAGTGAGTGAGTGAGTGAGTGAGTGAGTGAGTGAGTGAGTGTGTGTGTGTGCGTGTGTGTGTGTGTGTGTGTGTGTGTGTATGGGTGTTTGTATGTGCATGTGTGTTTGTAGTGCGTGTGCGTGTGTGCGTGTATGCGTGTATGCGTGTGTGCGTGTGTGCGTGTGTGTGTGCGTGCGTGCGTGCTTGCGTGTGAGTGTGTTGTTACGGCTGTGCACGTATGGTTGCACCTTCATTTTGATGTATTCTATAATTATAGTTGTGCACGTGAGTATATGTGACGTAATGTGGGTTATGATTTAAATGAATCCTGTTTGTTGTGTTCATGGTAGTTCAGATTGCACAACAAATTTGCATTCTCGTTAGTCAAAATGCCCTCCGTTTCACATGCCGTTATTCAGAATGCACTTTGAATCTTCACACTATACTTGTTCTTCACATAAAGTTATTTAATGACCTTGCTAATTTGGATTGTGTTGAAGAGTATAAAAACACAAAATTGTTGAACATAGTAATTGCATATGCCGTTGTTTGTGTTTGTGTTGTCAGTGAAACTAATACTCCCATTTTTTTTCATGAGTTGCATTTTTTAGGAAGCCCATGCATGCATGTTGACAAAAAAAGCGCTAAGCTTGCTTTGCTTACGGTGACCCTCTTTTCTTACCCTTGTAAATCCAGCATACATCTTGCATTTGTTTAAGGTGTGCTATGCGATATAATTCTAGGCGTTACAAACGCTCGTGGAACCTGGATTTGAACAGTTCTACGATAGACATTAATAGGAAGCAAGGATTTATACTTCCAATCATACTTTCCCGGAATCATATGCACACGTCCAAATGTTGATAATTTATACACTTGAACCGTCCTCCTTAATTCTGTTTCGTTATCTATCCAGGTCAAGACAATCACTTAGTCTCAAACAGAGCTCCTTAGGTCACTATACAGTGTAATGGATGACCAGGTATAGATTCTTGTAGACATGCCGTGTGTGTATGTACGCAAGAGATTTACATAAAAGTAGTTCGGCATCATACACTTCGTACGCGTATAATTTTATCCGAATTCTTAGTCGATTAGTATTGAATATACCGTGAATTCCGCCTGAGTTGCGTCATGTAGTGCGCACCCAACCAGATTATTTCTTCATGTTTATATGTGTTTTGCAATTCGGTCCGTCGAAGTCTACTAGCATACCAAGATGCGATCTCCACTCTTTCTCAGATAATTTGCCCGTTGCTCTCAGCAATGTTGTAAATACTGCCTGCATTCATCCCCATCCTCTATAGATGAGTAACAGTCAATAGTGGCTCTATCATCGATAGTGGTTGTTCTGGCAAAGGAAATTCTTTCCTAACACTCCAAACACCTCCAGCGGTGGTCACTTCTTGAGAAGCCAGAGAATGTCAGCCTACTACCTCAATTCATGTTGCTGCTCGTAACTACACTACGCCCTTGCGCCATATTGCCTTCAAAGCAACTCCTGTGATCTAGCTTACTGGGTTTGCACATTTTCAGTCTACGAACAGCTCCCGATCGAGTACCGTTTCCTTCGTCTATAGCTTCATTATCGACAAATTCTCCACTAACTATCATGTTTTCTAAAATGTCTTGTACGTGCGCTCCACTACATTGTTTACAGAATTCTTATCGAAATCAACGTCTATGGCAATATCCCTTTCCATCCATTATAAGTAATCGGACCCCGTCCCCCCCCCGCCACTATGATCAGAGACCCCTTGAAACATCTCGTGTCGTTCTTGGAGATCGACTGTTGATGTCCATCTTTTTTCTGCCTGAAAACACTCCACAGCCAAAGCCGCTCTTCACGAGTATCTATTTAGTACATTGGTACTCGTGAGAAGATTTGTAAATGAGCAGTTATCGTCGATATACAAATTTGCGCAAATTCCATGAAACCCCCAACCCCTGGTTTCTCACTACTCATGTCGCGTATCTTTACGTCGATCAGAGAATGATCAATCTGCTGTGATGTGTTGCTCATCCGCCCTTAGCATGGAAAGCAGTATTTTGCATGGACAATGTTGTAGTGCACTCGCCAGTGCGATCGAGAAATGCAACATAGGTCATAATATATATCAGAAGCAGATTTCACATGATTTAATCAGCTAGGTTCTGTCGAAACTTTAACGTCCAGGGTAAAGTCTGCGGTAATGAGCTTGTGACTCTGGTTGCCGCCTCTGACTCCAGTAGAGAGGCGATTTTCGAAGCGGATTATCTCGACAAAAAGACGATCCGTATAGAGTATTTAAAGTTTACTGAGGACTATCGTGACAAACTGTATCTTCCTCGTCGTACTTTATTGCGTATTGGATCTCTGAGCGCTGTGCCGAACATCCACAGCACTTGCTCCAAGAACACCTCTCTTGGTCACTATTATTGCTATGTATTAAAAACATCTAGCTTTGACTAGAATCTACCCTAAACCCGGACAATACATTCGGACAGATGCATCTTTGTTTACGATATCTGGATTTCTAGACTGCACAAATACAGGCTCGACCGACGTTAAACGAGTTAAGGAAACCACGACACATGTACTCCTAGGCTATGCTGCCGTTTGTTGTTGTTGCTTGGACAAATTGATCGCATATGTGAGCAAGGTTACAACCGTATTTTGTGCTTCAAGTTTAGAAAGTACAACACAGTTCTCCTAAAAACTGGTACCTAAAACAGTTGAAGAATTCTATCGTGCAGTTAGATACCTGCAATATGCTTAGAAAAGAAGAAGTCATAATGGGGAAGTCCCATTGTAAGAGGCTCATATACATCCAAGTAAACCAACAGATCCGATCACATCCGGGAGTATGTCTATCGGTTCGGTTTCCAGATCGATAAATAGTATGACACTTGGCATTGACATTGACAAGTGTATAATAGACTTTGGTGACAGTACGGAATCACGGAATCGAAAGATTGTCATCGAACCGTGGAACGGCTTACCTACGTATTTATGCTTATACACTCTACTATATTCCAAACATGGGGAAATAAAACTGTCAAGTTTCCAGTGGCGTAGAAGAGTTGGAATAGATGGCAGAGTATTGACTTAAAAATACTACTACCCCCCATAGCACGTTCAGTTTGTTAAAACTAACTTTACAGCTTTAACGAATAATGCAATACGATTCGACATCTATGAATCATCAGAGATGTTTAACCCCGGTTCACACCCTCATAGTCAAAAAGAGGTCATATGTATGAGACGGTGTAGAAAGCCGGTCTAGCATTGTCCGAAGTAGTATGCACCGTATAGCCTTCTCGGAATGGTAAAAGAGGGTTTGAATTTGTACTTAACCTTATCAGAAACCCTCACCATTACTCTTACCCTCACAGCTTTGCAGATTTGTCTCTAACGAATTATAATGGGTCATTTACTACTTTCACCTCCACGTCGGCAACTCTTAACCTTACGGAGTCAATTGGCATCCCCGGACCTACACGAAAACATATCTATTGGTTCTACCGCAAGAGGAAAACGTTTGTGTATACATAAATATTTAAATCAAAACATCCCCTATAAGCTTGCAGTACTTTGATTTCTAAATCAGTATCTATTTTTCTCCTTAATATCATCTCTTTATCAGTTGTCAAACAAAGTGGAGGGAGTAAGAGCTCTTTTCAGAGTTACCAGGGTAGGTAGACTTTCGATGTTTTGAAGTAGTAAACTGTTTCAGCGTTTTCAAATCATTTAAGTATAAATAGTTTACTGTACCCCGCCCTAAACTACGGCGAATGAATAGAAAATGGTACATATATTTTATGAATCGATGAAAGTTACATGCAGGGGTTCCGAGTGCATTGTACAAGCATCACCTTGAGGGAAGAAAATGTTAAAGTACTGTAAACTTAGAAATGCTTGAAAGATATAGGTGCCATTAATATATGACAAACTCCTAATGGATAAGACTGAAAATAGAACTGAGCTGGGATATATTGACATTGAGTGAGAAGGAATCAATACAAATCGCAGATATTTTCGCGGTCGTGCAACGCCAAACAAGGGATTTCCTCAAGGAGGCGTGCGATGAATAATCTGTAGCTAACGTAATCCATGTTCCCCGGCTCGTTTCTCTGTAGTTAATCCTTTGTGAAAAAAGTACAGTATAAAAAACCTTCTTTCTTATTCACGAGCAATCAGAAAATTGTACTTATACACCATCAACAAAGATCTGCTTAGTATATACATATTTATGAAAGTTTCATGAGTGGTAACTGTACTACATGGTATGCTAAACCTATACAAACAACAAGAAAACTTATCAAACTTAACAAATGCTCAACTTATTTGCCGAAAGCATGTCACATCAGACACCGCCGTTCCATATACAACCGAACACAAACCACACAGTTGCGTCACCAAAGGACCCGATGGACATCCTTGAGCAATTTATTGGAAGTCAGTTATGTAAGCAAACTCAGATCAGTACTCAACCACAACAAATGCAACAACAAATAAGAAACCAAAGTACGATGTATATACCCGACATGCTGCCATTGGGTTGCTATGCAGATTTGTACTTTAACAATGGAAGCCACATGGAGACAGCGGCGTGTTCACTCTCATCTCAATGGAATCAAACTCCAGTTCAGCGCAGAGCGCCCAATTCGGATTTGCCTGTCTATCCAACGAAGGAACCCCAACACCACCCAGTGAATTATTTAACAAATAGCCTTAGTTTGCCAGGCGAAACATCGAAAAGTAATCTGGGCTATAATTCGAGGTTGTACATAAAATCTGTACGGTATAGAAGGAAATCGTGGCAGTTGTCGCGTAGGTTTAAATGTCCACACAGAAACTGCAGACACAGATACGAAGCACGAAGGTCTCTTATACAACATATAAAGACGAAACATAACGGAGTTGGGCTTCACTGGGCTCCTGTCATACTAGATGATGATGATGTGCAAGCACAAGAATGTAGGAATGATAGGAGAAACAGCTCTACCAGTATGCAGACCCCGCCCAACATGGATGGAAATTATGTTTGGGAAAATCATTCCATTAATGATTTCCGTAGTATGTATGGTTCATTACCCAATTCGAGTATACCCAGTATTGCGAGCGAGCTCAATCGAGTGTCATCTTTTGTACCCTTGACTGCCAGCAATAATCAGAAACTAGTGAAAGATACCGACGCTCTATATAGCAATTGCGAAGAGGTAATCCATCCACAGTGACGTTCCACAAACTACATTTATCTGTACTGCTGGTTCTGTTGTTGCTTCGACTTATCTCAACAACAGAATAAGAGTATTAACGACACTGTATTCTCATATTAAGTAAATCACTTTAGCCAATAATCAAGTGCGTCACCCTTATCATCTACCTTTTGTAACCAGTAAAGTATACCCCAAACCAGTCTTAGCCCTTATGGGTAGTAAGTGCGTAGCACTCGGATCCGTGAAACAATTTTTTGTTAATTATTTCTCCAAACTTTCTGGCGATCCAAAAGTGCATACAACAGAAATACATTTGTAATAGCTCCTCAACATATATACGTGTTTATAACTTCTACTTAGCTACTACTGTTGTCAGTCACATGGAATTCATGTTCACTAAACCGGCAGCACTTCGCCATCTGGACTACCCAGATAATTATGAAATAAATGAGAAGAATACGGTTAGTGGACCTATTTAAGCACAATAAACAGATATCGACTTACCATTGCTAGACAATAGTTGGTGAAGAAGAGATAACACGAAATATGCAAGAGGGAGAGTTGTGACACCTCACTAAGAAAAGTCAAAGAGACAAGCGAGTAAGACGTCACCGAGCGAGTTTGTGTAAACGAGAAGGGGAGACGTGGATGTTAACGAGAAGGAGAGACGTGGATGTTAACAAATTATTCAAATGGTATATTGTTTTGAAGAAACAGTGCAAAGTAGAGAATTGCAAGGAGGTTGTTGAGGAAAGACGTCTACATGACAACACCGATTAAAGAGATGTCAATGCAAGGAGAGACAGTGTACGTCAAGAGGTCAAAGCAAAGTAAACGTCAAGAAGTGATCATTATTGAAGGACGGCGGTCTACATGAATAAATAGATACTATCAATGCGAATAAATTTCAATACGAGGCGACATGTCGACATGTCAATGCACAATTAGACGTCAGAATGGGACACGTCAGAGGCAAGACAAGCAAGCACAGATAAAACACTCGCACACTCTCGTATCTCACATCTCCCTTCTACATACATGGCGGAGTGGGGTAGACGTTCACCCACTGGTAATTTCTCTCCTTGCTGTAAGTTTGTTTGTATGTTAAGAATCATGTAGGACTTTTTAACGGGCTAGATGGACTCATAGTTTGTGCGCATTTCGCATTCAACAACGCGGGTAGTATATCATTTTTGGAATATACCTGAAGCTCTTAAAGCATGCACGTAAATAAGTACATATTGCATTCACGGATATATTCACAAACGTTCCATTACGCACCATGTAGCAATGCATCCTTATACATTAAATGCGCGCTCATACACAAATAAATGCTTACTACATTCCTAGTAGCGTTTCTATACGTCAATTCCAGACAACGATGTCCAGACGTATACCTGAACTACACGTCCACGAGAATATCTTGGCGTAAACTTGGTGTCCACAAGCCAAGCAAACGTTTATCATTCATATTATGATGCGTGGTATATTCCATACATAACACTCCTTTATAAACGTTTCCAAATTCAAACCGTATCTAGGGCGACTAAGGATTACGTGTAACATTGCACCATGACTCCAATTCTGGAAAAATCTGGTTTGTAGGGTTTTTTTGGTTTTTTGCATGGAGTCGTTATACCATGAGAAATGTCAAGAAATTTTCATCATGTTTACTTGTATGTACCGCTGTAACAAGCACAGCAACAACGCTTGTGTTAAGTCAAATACTGTCTATTAATAAAGAACATCTACCATTGGAAGCAGTAAGCAGTATGTATCATATCACATATATACTTCCTGTGTATAGTACAGTATGAACGTGTCAATAGTAGCATGTACTTGTATCTATTTGTAATATAGTGATTAACGTTTTATTTATCACTTCTCACCGGCTTCTAGCGAAGATAAACCAGATAGAAGATGTAATTAAGCGGACACCAGTTGATGTTGATCGGCTACGACGGGTATGTAGATGTGGAGTAATATCTATATGCTTGGGGCATATACGATAATTTATAAAGAATAATGTGTATAAAACGAGTTTAGAAAACTAAATATACGTCTCTATGTGGTAAAACTCTTGATAAAAGTTCAAAATCCTTACGCTCACTAGAGTACACTTGAAACTACCCACAATATGTACATTTACATGCGTCACGCTTCACTTACACTTACACACTATTGTGATAGGTACTAATAGGAGCATACCCCTTTATACTTATTAATATCGTTTACAGCTGTATGGATAGTAACATACGATAGGTACTAATAGGAGCATACCCCTTTATACTTATTAATATCGTTTACAGCTGTATGGATAGTAGCTGAACATACCCTTGACTCTTGCTATTAACGTTTACAGCTGGCAGCGAACGATCATGGACTAGTCAATTCCGATGTGCGGGCAAAGGCTTGGCCCATTCTACTAGGATTCAAAAGAGGGGGTCCTTTAGCAGTTTCTCGTATGTCATTCCATGTTCTACCTGGTGGTTTCCTTGGTAACTATACGCATACACGAGTGGTTGGTGTATCACTTGTATATATGTAGTGTTTATTGGATACAATCGATTTTTTGTTTTCTTTTTTACAATCTGCTAGTTCTAGAAATGCATTAATACTGTTCTGCATTTCTGACCAACACTTTGTCACTTTACATGTTTCTTGCTCAACTTCGTCGTACGAATGTGTTAGGCGAAAAGTCAACGAATACTTACACAGAACAAATCATGCTTGATATACGTCGATCTTATGGACAGTACCCACCAGGTGAGTGTTAACTCCAAAGAAACTGGAACAATTATCCTGCCCATGTGCTCTACAAGTGTTTCCACACAATTTTTTATTGTATTCGTCGTGCACAGATATTGGTGATGAAGAACGGAAACATCTTCAAGATGAACTTGATATTATCCTCAACACGATTATGTGTCGAAATCGTCACTTGCATTATTATCAGGTATCTTCATGTAGATGTTGTGAGTGTGCTATTTCCTTGTTCCAAGTGTGGACATATAATTTTTGCATGCATGCGAGTCCGCGTGCACGTATAGAGGGACGGTATAGAGGGGTGATGTTTGTTTAGATAGAAGTTTTTGCACTTCGACGAGTTTATTTGCTCGTACCATTCATTGTCAATTTTAAACATGCTGTTGGATAAGTATTGTCTTGAATCGCCCAAACACGTACAAATACTTTCCCTCTCTCCCCCAACATTACACAATCTGCCCAGTAGTGCTCATGGCAAATAGTTGTATTAGTAGGTTGAATATTCTTAGAAGTGTATCTGACCATACTCATAGAATACGTGCATAACTGCATTTAAACACCAAAGTCTTCTGCTTTTCTGTAAGCGCCTTGCCGCTTCCAATATATCTCACAAAATACATATCCTTCTGAACTCAATATCCTGAAACGATACACTGATACCATACGAATATAGATTTTCACGAAACACCATCTGTCACATACCATGATGTAAAATATACTACCGTACTCATGCTTGTGCACTACACCCTAGAGACATACACTAACGTTTAAGCAACGGGTTGTGTTGTTGCAGGGCTACCATGATGTGTGTGCAATAGTTCAGCAGGTAGTTTCAGAGGAGGACAGTGTCAGGTGCTGTGAGAGACTCTCAATGTTCCATTTAAGGTAGCTATGAAACGGTTTATTGATAAATCCACGTTTAGCAAATGTCTGTCTGTTCTAGACCATGTATCTTTTTCATTTTCTTAAAGTTTGCCTCCATCACATTTACTCACAGGAATTTTCTTCAACCCACGATGGATCAGGCAATGTCGTTCCTTGCGGGACTCTTACCACTACTCTCCATTGCAGATCCCGAATTGTACGACTTTATAGAAGAGTATGTATGGACGTTAGAGGTGAATGCTACCGTACGCTTTTTTGTGCTGTAGTAGCGTTAAGTTGTCAGCTAGATTTGGTTTCGCTTTGCTGACCCGAGTTAGCCACTAAACGACATATATGTGGATGAATATATTATCTAAAAAAATTGCCCCTGTGTATCGTAGGAGTGGTCTTGCAGAATTGCCCCATTTCGCGCTGTCGTGGGTACTGACCTGGTTCAGCCACTCTATTCCAGACATAGATGTCGTGGGACGTATCTTTGATGTGTGCCTCGCCTACCCACACCCACTCCTGATCATATATTTGTGCGCTACGGTAAGTATCCGCTATTCATGAGCCAGACGCACATACTTGCTGAAGTTTCACTTGTCTATGAGTGTCCTACATGCGCACGTACATGCATTATCCACACGCTCTCATTCGCTTTATGTACATGTACACTTCCTATTACTTACTTTTACTGTCAATCCGCTTACATCCAGATCAGTGTAACTTCTACATGCGAAATATGTATTTGTAGCGTCACTTGTGCTATGATGACATGGTGATATACATGACGGAAGCATTTCGTAGCGTATGACACAGTTATTAACTTCATAAACGTGAAAAATGTTTTCTGAAATCTATACTTCCTTTGAAATACGTTTTGCAATTATTTAGTGTCGCCACACACCCACTTACTCAGATACATTGGTGTTATATTATATATGTATGAACACGATATTTGAATATATTCGCAGTATATTATCCACCGAAGAGATGAAATTTTGGCTACCGAGTGCGAGTTCAGTGTGGTGTTCAAAGTAACCAGTCATGTCACAGACGAAGTGGCCACTAGTGACGTCATAGCTCACGCATTAAGGCTGTACGACGCCTACGCACCACATACCATCATGCGCATGTCTGAGGTATGTATGCGTATACTACTAAACATTCTAATAGCATCATGCGCATGTCTGAGGTATGTTTGTGTACTACTAAACATTTCTGGCGTGAATGCAAAGCACATAAACATAAACCCAATAACACACCAGGAGGTACACGTAAACCACACTCGGATGATTGCAAACCGCATGGAATAAGTGCATGAGCAACCACTCGTGCACTGCTGGCACATGTGAAGTACGAGTAGCTGCCCTGAAGCTAGAAACTACTAGCATCTACAAACTACGTATAACTTCTCCACCTACTCATTCTTTCTCTAAAATGTTACCCACCAATCTTACATAGTCGTGCACGTGGCAGGCTAACTTAGATTTGAATGTCCGCATTCAACAGCGAAGGTACAACAAGCATTACTCACCCCATAGCATTACTTACTCCCCACTGCAGGCGTCACTCACGAAGCTTGTTAACTGGGATCCTACCGCATGGCCTTGGTTGAATTCGTCTGCAATGCAATGTGGAGAGTGGATTGCGCAGTATACTGAAACATTAACACCCATATCTAGGCATCAAGCAAGTATGTATGTGTGTGTGGTGTATGAATATGCAGCGTTTGTGAGTAGTAAGCTCTATCTACTCCTTTCTTCCGATGTGTCTACGGGACAACCTAAGAGTGCTTTGCGACGAAAATATATAAAAATCATGTATCGACATAGTAGGCAATCTTATCTACTGTCATGTGTCGTATGTTTGTGTATTTTTGTATATCCAGCTTATTCATAAAAAAATCAACATTTTTTGGGCTTCAGCTGTTAACATTCGAACTGCACTAGCCAAAAAGAAAGCAAAGCCGGCGATTGCCAAAACAGTCCAGGTATCTGCTTTAGTGCATATATGTACTAGTTTGGATGAGTGAGGTGTCTATTCAGTGCGCATGCGTGTATGTGTTTGCGTGCTCTTGTGTATATGTATGTGTGCTGTTGCGAGTATTTGTGTGCGTGTAGATGCACCTGCTCCAACTTCGCGCACGAACTCAATACACAAAAATCTACACGTGACACGACAAGTACACAGCAGTGTACATATTTCGTGTCCCCGTAGTACATACGCTTGGTTTTTTTGTCGATTTCTTTCTGACACGTGCACAAAGTATGTGCCAACGATTTTAAGCCAGCATATAGCATACATCTAAATATACATTTACTATATATCAGTTCCTTACAATGAAAATCAACTCGGACTTACATATGCGTGTCCCCTACATCTAACGGGGCCCTACGACTCCTATAGATAGTACAATTGTTCAAACCGCAATCATATTTTTAACGGGAAAACTCAGATGTTTGGAATGGTTTTGGATGGTATGCAAGCGGAACGTGCAAAGATACTACGCAATTCCCTACAGTGGAAATACAAGGTGGGGCTTGCAACGGTCACAGCAGCTCTGGCCGCCGTAGTGATGGCTAGGTATTTGTACACACATACAAAAATATAGTTATAGGACAAAAGACTGTACAAATGGACATACTTACATTGCAATCGTATTTATGCTCTTCCTGAGACATTGCACAATGATTTATCAAATCTGACGCAAGAGAGTTCTAACGGGAAGGAAATCAGATCCACCTACATACACATCAGGAGATAATTTTTAAGGCTAAATATATTATAGCGGTGGTCGTAAAGAGATTCCTCCCTGTTTATGCTTTATTGATTATAAAATTTAAACTCATGACAGTAAGCCATTATAATTTTTTTTGTGCAATTGTTAGAGACCCATAAAGAAACGCTTTACTGTACTTTTATTGCACGTTTATATGTCAATTTATCAATAATTCACGTCTTCGATTGTAGTCGATTCTGTCACCCCCACTTCCTCCACACCCAAAAAAAGCCATGGTGGCTGACATTTTTTTTTTGACTCAGCGCTATATATACACGGCATATACGCACTGGAAGTAGAGAAGTGGTACCGTACTATAATTACATACGTTTTGAATTTATCACATCATAGTAACAAAATTATTAATCTCTAACCTTTCATTTTTACTTTTCCATTGTAATCGACTGCCAGCCCTTTGTGTACTGCCTACAACCCAATTACTCACACTCCCATTTTCACAACCTCCAGAGCTACTGTCCATGTTCTAAGTGGCCAACAGGAGCACTATTTACAATCTTACATTTTTGTGAGTCCCAGTTCCTTGTCTTCTATATGTACACGACTCTAAATTCTACCTTGAGCGGCCCTATTTCTTGTTTACGACATAGTCCTGGATTTGCATTTCCTTTCCGATACATGCTAGCGTGCACATAACTCCCCATTTTGTTTTTCGGTGAATTACACACGCAGTGTACGTTTTCGAGTATAAGAGAACAAACTCACACTACATTGGTGATGACGTGGATGTGGGTGCGAGTGCTGCGTTTGTATTTATGCTAGCAGTGTGATTAGATTTCGACTTGACGTTGTTTGTATCACTCGTTGGAGCATCAGTGGTAGTATTTGGACAGGGAGTGTTCGAGACCTGAGATATTGATGAACCTTCAGGTACCAGATTTGATGATACATTCGGCAGGGTAGATATACTTGAAGGTTTCTTCCTTTCCTTTGAAGAATCAGCTGTGTTTGTTTTCGAGTTTTTGCTTCCATCTTTGCCAGTCACTTGTCGCTGTAAGCGTTGAATAGAGTCCCGTCGTGCTTTCTCAGATGCCTGAGCTAGGTGAGGTACAGTGGGAGGAAAAGCATGAGCAAACGATCAACTGTTTCTTGTACCTTGAGATTCACGCACAGCAGCGCGCTCATCCTACAAAGAATATACGCACTCATATATATATAAGGCACCATACCCAAATCTCGCATATTTCGCATTGTGTGAAGCGCTCCCCCACCAATAACAGTGGATTTGTTGTAGTCCAAATGTGCATCATTGCTGACTGCGCGATTAATTTCAGAAAGCACTGTTGTCGGGCTCTCCCCTACTGTATATGTCTTCCTAGATACACTCGTTCCAGTACGAACGATTGGCCCTATCGTGGTAGACTGTACAAAGAAAGGACACATATAAATTAAAGGATGTACGTATAGTGTGTGCTTCAGACAACATGAGGAAACCAAAAGTTCTTCCAACACAAAGATTATATTCACATTGCGAGTATTGCCAACCAAGGAAAACATACAGCGGGCACCGTACTTCCGAGTGCATACGCAAAACATTGAACTTACTGGAGAGAGCGCACGGCTTGCCATTGTGCTGTCGGACCCAAATAGGCGTTGCATACTCCTCATTGGCGCGACAAACACCTTGTGGCTATTCGATACCTACAAGATGTGGTTATATTCACATAGATACCATGTATTGCGTTTTGAGAAAGTATCAAATGGCTACATGTATACAGTATGTCCAGGGATTGGCTAGATGGTAAAACGTTTGATACAAATTTGGTATCAAATTTTCTCTTCACTGAGCGAATATGATCTTTGGAACGTCTACTACAAACAACATTTCAAAGAGTCATTCTTGTGATATATAGAAATTTTGAAACAACTGCAACTGACGACATTCAAGCAGACACGTACGCAAGTACATCATATACTACTGGAATACATAAATGGACACGTATATACACAAACGCATACATAATTATATATATATATATGCATACATGAACATACGTGATGCTTCATGGAAGGAGAGGACCAAAGTGCCTGCTGACGCTTGGACAGAGGGCATGGGATCGGAGAGCTACCAATCATGGTCGATGGTGACAACTACAGTCAAGAGATGAAATGCACAAAACTATCTTGTAAGAAAATACCTCTAATAAGCATGTGTACACTCAACTACGTATCATGAATACACACAAACACACACACACAAAACACCCATAACTGAAGATTCTAACTTACTTCCGAAGACTGTAAGATGCTCTCACTCATATAGGCAGTATACACCTGATTGTAAAATTCGATAATCGAACCCCTGCATAGTAAATACAAAAGTTCGTAAAAACTATATATATTAATAAAATGCTTACTCTTACAATACCGCTTTTTGTTCATTTATACGAAAGGTAATATAGTGTGAGTGTGAGTGTGAATGAACCTGTCACGTCTGGCGCGCACGAATACGAATACCCTCAAGATATACGGACAAGTTTGCTATTACACCATCTTTTGTTGTTGTTGCAAAGTTCCAACAAACACTTGCACACGCACCACATAGTACCGACACACTAACAAATACCACCTGGTGACACCATCGGCTAGCAAAGCAGATCTGAACGTTCCAATCTCCATGTACGGCTGCTTTCGGTAGCACACCACAATCCTCTTGAAGGTAAAGTTCGGAATGTTTAGAGTCTTCCCAACGGCAAACAATGCACATAAAAGAATTTGATCCAAGTGTCTGTCCGTCAATATCTCAATATGTTGTGAGAACGTGTCTTCAATAAGTCGCCATACGCGTGGTTGAACGTCCTGCCTATTGAGGGCAAGCGCATCACAGAGTTCTTCCAATCGTATATACACGAGATTGTATACCTATCAAGTCAACGTACATTTGTTCGTAATCACACACCATACAGGAACGCAAACACATAACGTATTTTGCGGAGAATAGAAGAATCAAATATAGTGTAGGTAAGGTAGGTATGGAATAAAGTTTACGATCATTAAATATTCATGTCTATACATACACTCTGGTGAGTAGAGTCGTGAATTTGCAAACTCTATTTACTATTCACTACCACCTGTCCAACAACATCAAAAAAGGATTTTGTCAGTATAGCTACTTATATTATATTCATATGAACATTAGAACACAACGGCCTAATGGGGTCCACATGCGGATATACGTCAATAACAAACCTTTCTAAAGAAGAGATGTACACCCTTATTTGCAATACGTGATAGGTCGCTCACTGTACTGGCTGAAGCTGAAGCTACATTGGGTGATGTTTGAGCAACGACACCTACACCGGGAGGTGCGCTGGCCTGGGCGACAGTCAAAAGTGTGTTAATGGTCTCTGTTGTGTGTTGAGAAGTACTCATACTCGTCCCAGAACTACCGACGACTGCAGGGGCCCCTGGCCGGGGAAGTGCTGTCGTTGCGTTGGGTGTGTTGGGTGTGTATGCACTTGAACGGGTTTCTACAGTAGCAAGCTTATTTATCAGTGGTCGGGTTTGCGATTGTGAAGGTGGTGCACAATCTACCCAGCGCGGTACATTCTGTGTAAACAGGTGTGAAAGTTCGGGCGTGTGAGAGGTGGCCTGGGGGGTGTGGAAGATGCTTGTGGTTTCTTATGTGTGTAAGTTACAGCAAGCTCTCCTAGAGTTCAATCTTAAAGCTAGATGTTATGTACTGTGAAGACAGTAGGTATAGTATATCATATGTTCACACATATTTGTAATTGTGCACACATCATGTGACACCCGGATATGAACACAAGAAAATGAAAAACCACCAAGCACTTCGTGTAGTACCTTAAGACAAACAGTTACGGCAGTTATAGCAGGAACATATGTAAGGCGCGCGTACCCGTAATCTCAAGAAACAGATCATATTTCGTAGTTCTATATTCACAGAATGTACAAAACACATAAATAACCTTGTCTCTCAGTTCCTCAAATATTCTTCCTCCGCTCCGCCAAACCACGCTCTCCAGCATGCGTTCTTCAATGGCCGCCATGTGCTTCAACTGACTCCTTGTAAGCTGTTCCTCAGCTCTCACGAACGATTCGGTTACCTGACGATCGGGTTGTGTAATGCAAGTGTGAGCGTGTACAGTGATTACAATTTCAAATGAGACGCTAATGTTGCGTAAGATACATCCATATGTCTTGAGTATTTTCATCAAACATTACCTTGAGGAAATTGTATGGACAAAGGTCGAAAGCTTCCAGAAGCCAATCACAACTCATCTCCGACAACCCAAACGAAGAAATCACCACCTCAAGAGCACATGCAATAAGAGCCTTGTGGAATTCCTGTAGAGGTTTTAATTGTTTGCTAGTTTTTGCTACTGGTTCATATACTCTGAGCAGAACATACGGACAAAAAATGTTAGAGCTTGATGTACACATGCACGCATATACCAATGGTGTACCTCCTGATTGATAAGCTGTTCGTAAACGCTGGGAGAAAGCCTCTTCCGCTCTTTGGCTAGCATATTTGTCAACACACGTATGTACAGCTTCCGGCCCATGTCAAAATGTGCTTGTCCCACTGCAAGAGAATCTTTTCCTCGCTTTAAGTGTATTGTGGGTTGGATTAACGTATGTTTGAATTAGCGACAATGAAGAATGAAGAAATACAACCAACCGCATACAAATGTTCTAAGTGCTATGTGAGCAAAAGAAGACCAAACATACAGTACTGTTTTTCTTTCTAAAACGAAACGAAACCATTAGCAATGCAAACATGTTAGATAAACCAACGTAAATAAAGGACTCCAACAGATAAAGACGAAAACCTGATAATAAATATGCGTGCTCAAGATATACATCCAACAAACATACTCTTTCTTCGTAACGAGCACTGAAGATTTTCGACATTCCGTCTAGCCTTTTCGTAATAACTTCTACGTTATTCCGCCTAAATAAAAAGGAGGAGTACAACCGATACATCAAAAACGTTTATGAGAGTAGTCCGTACATAAAATGCTGCAGTACATATTCCGTTTAAACCAATATAGTTATTAGACGAGCAAAAATATGGACTAAAGTGAACATTGGTTGTCCTCTCGCAAAACATACATGTACGTATGACGTGGTTTGTCTCACCACAATAATGCGAGCATCTCTACATAGCGTTACTGCGATAATTAAACAACGAAAAACAACATATACACTCAAGATATTTCATAAAGAGTTGAGCCGGGGTAAGCTGAGGTGAAAGAATATAGGGGAGACTTGGCCAGAAATCTTAGCAGGAATGCTATTCTAGGGGCGACTACGGTCGGTCTGAGATACTCCCATACCTTGGTGAGTTCTTTGTTCCCGTACGGATATCTAGAACGTTCATCATGCTCTTCTCTGAAATACCGGCAGTGAGTTGTTTCAAAACAGCTGTCGAGGCCATTGCAGTCTTTGTAGGCGTTTGCATAGTAAATTGCTTTCGTGTTTCCTGATATCAATATATACATACATATCGTGCGAATTTAGCATCGCTACTTTGCTGCTTATATTGAGGAAGACACAGGGCATGGTGCACATCTAATTCCAGTCTCTGATTAGGTGGTATACATATGAATCATTACATATCTAGAATTCACAACTATGTTATTCACATAACAACAGTTTCCAACAACATCATCACTTCAAGCAAGCAAACAAAAAACAAACAAAACCCGAAGAAGAAAAAATATAATGAAAAAATTATCCCTCACCCTATTGGCGTAACGGTATGACAATGGGGTGGCATTGCTCACAGACGTCCGTTGCCTCTTGACAGGCGGGGGGGTTTTCGGGTCCATATCGTCGGCGCTCAGATCACTAATCGAGTCCACGTTACCCCTCCGCTTAGATGCAGATGGTGGTGTGGTGGGTTGCTGTTTGTCACTTGGTGCATCATTCGATGTATCCATCGAGTCGTCTTCCTCCCCACAAATCGTATCACGATCACCCACTTCGTCTTCTTCCTTTATAATGCGTATGGCCGGATGTAGCTTTTTAGAACTCTTCGGCGCAGTTGTTGCCTTTGAAGCTTGGCCGACCGTCACGGATGTCGAGCCCGAACCCGACACTGACGACCCGATACCAACTGTCTTCTTATTCGTTTTTGAGTTTTCTAGTGTTTGTTGGTCTTGTAAGCGTGACCGAGCAGTTCTGTGGTCACTGATATTCTTCTTATTATCTGTGGGCTGGTCGTGTTCATATGATTTGCGATGTGATTCAGAAGTGGATGCACAGTGCCGTCCATCACTGAATTCTCCGGGCCCTCCTTTTACGACGAACTTCAAGAATTGCGGGTTCAAATACATTCTCTATAGTGCCGAAAATGAGGAAATGGATTCGTTAGTGCACATACTCTGTGGTTGGACTGAATATAGACTTGAGAAACTGTTATAAATCATTTCATTTGCAGAAGCAAAAAACGATTCCAACTGGTAACTTCACATGCTTACACAGAATATCCCACTGTGGTGCGCACGTTAAGTTACCTCATCAAAATGGATAGGGTCAGTAGGGTTACTCTCATAAAGGTTGTTCAGATAGTCGATATTTGCCTGGATGTACGCTCCGGCCATGTTGCGAGCAGTTTCAAGCTCGACCTTTGAGCCATTCTCCACACCACTTTCGTTTTCTAGCGGCAATGAAGAAGTATTGGTCGTATGAGTATTTGATACACGCAAAGCAAGCTACAGGCTTGCATATGTTATGAACACAACTTGGTGCAATGCAACAAGACTGTCATATGCACATGTCGGTATTATATTACGAATCGGTTGTAGTCAACGTTCATGATTGTTCACATGTGCCTGTGGAGATGTGGGTGCGTGCATGCATACCTGGTATATAAGATGTGGAGCGCGTTCGTATTCTGCGCGGCTGTATAGCATGGGGCGCTGAAAATATTGGAACGTAACAGTGAAGAAAAAAATCATTAATACATAATTTACATACACCAAGGTACGATTATGTTTGAAACACACAATTTTGTACATGCAGATGGTCTAATTATTCGAGAAATTTAGTTTCGTGATAATGACCCAACGATCTCGAGAGCTCGAGAGCAAAAAGACACAATCCCTAAATTATAAGTACACATAGTCGGTCTGACGGAATGTCGCATACACCTACCGTCGAACGTTATAGTGTCCGGTTTATTAATAAGATTTTCCAAGTATTTATGGAATGCTGTCTTGACAACGTTGACCACACTTGTTTGTGCGTTCACCAGTTCACACAGCATCTCCATAAGAACTTCTTCGTCGATCGAGTCAGTCGCCTCTAAAAGAACTACAAGAAACGAATGATTACCAGTCTTTTCAAAAACACGTACACTTACACGCCCATATACGCAAGTACTCTGTGCATACATGTTGGGTTGCTCCAAGTGCCCAAAAAACAATATGTTTGTGAACAGGGACTGTACGATAAAACAAAGGTGGAAATACTCTTACCATACGCAACCTCGCAGCACGACATAACTCCTCTTCAATATTGATATGTACAAACAATAATAATACCAATAAAAACACACCTGCGTCCATGTCCGGAGTGAAAGCATCTTGCGGAGCTTGCTGTGCAGTGAATACTACCACAGAAATGAGCAGGTGTATACTGTCCACCAAGTCATATGTTTTCCTTAATAAGTGGTCTGTACGTTATAATCAAACGAACAGGAACCAACGTGACAAAACATCCGGTCAGCAAATAAACTGTACACGTATGACATAAAATCAATATTCATACTGTTGTTGTATCATCAAACTACAAATCTTATGTGTATTTCGTGTACGTATGTCGTAACATACTCAAATACTTGAGACTTTCTAAACTCAACATTACCAAGGATGAAGCGATACGAATGCACAGCCTTATAATCTCTGTGAAAGAGATGAACAGCGATCCGCAATCGAAAGATTCGATCTATATAATTGAACACCAGCATGTACAATATCAGAAGAGCAACAATATAAGATTACCTTTGGAGATTAGGAAAAGTAGCCACGCAAACGAAAAGATTGGGCCAAGACTTCCCTCCTCATTGGCGGTTGTGTTAGGTTTAAAAACCTTTGCAAAAATCACTTCGAACTTTCGAAATATGCAAGACACGACTTCAAATTGACGATCGAGATCTTCTACAAGCTTGGAAAGATCGACATCATCCATGTCGGTCTCCAATGACATGTTGTCACATACGCCACGTAGCTTACTGATGAACTCGATCATGCTGCAAGATGGATAGGTTTACATTCGCAGTACGTAATCGGTCTATGTATGAAAAGCAAGACTACGCTGGTAGCCAAAAATTACACTTTCGTGTCCATTTTGGAATTAACTTTTTGACTTTTGTGAGTGAAATTCGCAACCACATTGTCTTTGGTTCAGATTCCTTCAGTAGCTATCCAGTCTCTTTTGCTTAGAACACTACTTCACAAAAACTATTTTAAAACCTTGCACAGTTAAGTATCAGAGCTAAAAATCAAGCTTATTCGTTGAACATAGGGTTTAGGGCTTATATCATACAGCAATCAAAACTATCCAACATGGACATTAATTGTACTGCAATTATAGAAGTCGATCAACATTTCAATGAGTGAGTTATGCTTGTAAAACTCGAGTCAATAAAACCAAGTCCACGAACACACCAGTATATATATATACCTGATATTTTGGCTAAGAAGCATATGTGCAAGTTCGGGCGTTGGATCTTTGCCTTTTCCGCTTGCGAGGAGTATAGAGCACACAGCCCATGTTGGGAGATTTGTCTACTCACGATCAATGCAACGACAACCAAGAAGACGCATAACACAAGTAGAGAAAATAAGTTATTTTTTGTTAGTATTCGTTCATACTATCATGCAAACCAAGTCAATCGACAATATACTCTTCCTGTAGTGTTGCAACACTCACACGAATTGAGAGCATATGTGATCTATCATTGACAGAAACATTTTACCAGTTATTCACACAAAACGTGGATAACATGAGAAGGTTTCATTTAGATAGAAAGCTATTAAGATAACGTGGAGTTTTACAGCATACAAGTCAAATAGTTTATCATTTACACAAGCGTACTTCATATTCTGCATTCACACAAGACAACGTCTATATGAAGGAGAGTGTTCTGTTTCGTTCTTTCAATAAACCATATGTCTCTATTTACGCTTGTAACATACAGTCTAAAAATAAAATTTCGTGCATGTATCGCATAATTCAATACGTGAACATCACAGTCAGTAGTAGGTGACTTTGAAAGCGAGCGGTAATTCCCATAAGGAAACAAAAACAGGATCCGAACAAAATCAAGTGAGACAACATCGGTGGCATACACCCTCTCATACTATGACAATGTGTGCAGGCTCGTGTAAACATCACACTAACAACTATGGAGAAAACTGCCTCCGAATACAACAACAACAACAAAAACACACTATTCATAAGTAAACTTCAAGTCAACATGACAGTCGCTCCTTCCCCGGTACAAATACAATCATGCTTATACATAAGGTGGTATCCACTACTCAAGCACAACATATAAAACTACCTATTCTAAAGGGATACGAGTGTCGCATTGTTCATCTTGAACAATCAACGTGAGAAATCCCGTGTTCAAATCCACTGACACTATATAATGGCTTTTTTGAACTCCTTCACACAAAAACTATTCAGAAAAATGATCAACTGTCCTTACTGTTCAGACGTACACATAGGTCCTTACTGTTCAGACGTACACATAGACATACATAACTATAAAATCCAGGAGACAAAGGGAGCATATTCTGATGTACTCACATCCTATGACCCCGCAGCATAAAGCCCAACATACGTTGCGATGGTATAACAAAACGAAGTAGTGCAAAACACGAATCTTTGCTGCATTTGCATAACTTTTTCATTTGGGACATACATATTCCTACACAGGACGACAAGCACCCACACAGAAACTCTACGTAAACAAGGACGTGTAGTTTGTCCATACGCAACACAACTAAAACTCTTGACTTGTGGGACAATGCTAACTACCTTCAACTCGGACGCTCCAACTTTGGCCTCCAAGCTATGCAAGTACTTAAGCGCTGCCATGCGCGTTGTATCATACATTGGAAGCGACTCGCACAACTGCTCCAACAGTGCTTCAGTGTCGTCCGGTACACACATTGTTGCAAAAAATATGCGAACAGATGTAGTTAAATGTGTGTTCTTGTTGTACCGAAACCACGATCATCAACACATTTCTCGAAAGTAGATGGTATGATCAGGATCTGTACTGATGACTCAACAGTTGTTCCACGGTCTTCATATGAAGGATTCTATTTTATGCTAGTGTATTTGGGTGTATAAACCCGTCTATTGACATGGAATCTTGACTCTTGAAAACACGAGTCTCCAACACTTGCATATACATGCGCGCGCGATATTGGGCGTACCGTGTGGTGTCATATGTGCGCACATACGTGCGTATTTGCATTTAAAAGCGTGGAGCGTATTTTTGTATGTCGTATGTGTGTGTATTAGTCTATGTGTGCATTAGTGTATGTGTATGATGATTGACTGAGTGTGTGTCACGATAGGGCACTATTTCAACTTTTGTGTGCGGAGAGGTTAGGTTTAGGGGTTTTGGTAGTAGCAGGGTAGGGTAGTGGTTAGTTGGTTGGTTAGTTGGTTGGTTGGTTGGGTTGGTTGGTTGGGGCTGAGGCCGGGTTAAGGTCACAGTTAGTAGTAAGTAGTATGCGATAGGGGAAATGGTAAGGTTGGGACCAGAGGGGAGGTGGGTGGGCGGGGGGGAGGGGGCGGGCGGGTCGAGGTGGTTAGGGTTGGGTTATAGTAAGACCGGCCGGCTTGTTCAACCGAAAGTCGGGGCTCCATTTCTCTTATACCCTATTACACCGACGCCCCACTTACGCCTACGCGCGCCCTCCCAACCCGCCCGCCCAACGGTTAACATCACCAAAAAGATGGGGAGAAAGAAAAAAAAGAAAAGAAGAAAAAGTTGGGGGAAAAAAGGTAAGAAAAAAGATGGGAGACAAAAATAAAATTATATTCTATGTATATATTATATATTATATATATACGAACTCTTTTCATTCACCGGCCAGGCCCCCAATTGAACTCCAAAGCCCTCCCCTCCGCCCCAGTCCGTCAACTCTCAATTCTACGCACAAACGAACAAACGAACAAACGAACAAACGTACAAACGTACAAACCAACAAACACAAACATACACACACACGAACGAACGAACAAACAAACAAACAAACAAACAAACAAAACAAAACAAACCAAACCAAACCAAACCAAAACAAACAAACAAACAAACAAAAAACAAACAAACAAAAAAATATGTAATCTCCCTTCCCTCATCACCCGTTCCAACACAAAATTAAAACAGACAAAGTCTCTTTGCACTCCTGATTCAATGTTTACGTACTGAAAGGATCTATGTTGACAATGTATGCTCTGGGGCGCAGCATCTTGCATTCAAATGTCGATTCCGATGCGCGTTTTCAAAAACGTACATGCTCTGCTGTACGTTTTTTCATCAGCTTTTTTCTTCCAGTAACGTTCGGTATAGGCTGTTTTCATTCGCTTAAAATGGCGGGCTTTCCATAAAAGGCGTCTGCGGTGACCTTCTAACAATCAAAAGCCGCCGCTAAAAAGACGGATCAAAATGACTGGACAAAAAAACCAACAAAAAAAACCACCCCCCGAAAAAAAAGGTGAGAAAAAACAAAGTTTTGGGTAGGAAAAAAAGCCCACAAAAGCCAAACACTAAAAATAGAACATTTATAATTGAAAAATGAAAATGAAAAAACTACTACATGTGTGTGAATCGAAAACACAATGCGCCTATGCAAGGCCTTCAGCATGGTGTCGGCCTATGAGGATCCACAGATGTGCATCCTGACATACATGTTTTATCATCACGTTTACGTTGTCTGGTACTCGCTCTGCCTCGCCGTTACACACACTTAAATCTCCATCTCGCTCTCACACACACTCTCTCCATCTCATAAAGTCTCATTGTACTTGCTCGCCCCAACGCACTTACGCTTGATAGATCAACAACCAAACAAAGGCATAAGCTCAGAAACCGTTGTTCTATACACATAAGGAGGTTGTAATGTTAGTAGTGCAAGAATTCTGAGACTTCGTCGCCATCTGTACACCACTATTCGTTTTCCACTTTGCCTTCCTTTCTGCAAACCTATAGAGTGTTCTACTTATGATTCGTGGACACTCTCTTCAGTTTCTGCACAGGGACAACAAGTGTGTTTCGCTTTTATGGAACTTCGACGAACTCACGGATGGCGAAAGTTGTAATGATAGAAGCAACGCATAGTGGTAAATATTGTGCGTCCACCGGTATTCTTAAGCAGAAGATCCATCAACATCAATTTCTGATGAGGATAATGTTTTTTGTTCCGTTCTTTTTTGGGACGAACCTATTATGGTAGACAAGTGTAATCCTACCTGTTAGTAAACATATCAAGATAGCCTAGTTATTTTACGAACCAATCGTGTTTGGAATTTACTGTATGTGTTAGGTCAAATTTATTCCTCATGCTTGATAGAAGAAACAAAGGCAAATGCGATCAGCCTCTAATCTTTATTGTATGTGTTATGTCAAATTTATTCCTCATAAAAGAAACTCGCCTGAACCCAAAACCCTCTTCATTCCGATAGCGAATATTTCACAGTGCACTATTATAATTGCCGATGTATCTATACACCCACACGGAGTACGAGAAGGCGGTGATATGTCTAGCTACTACGTTAATGATCATATCGATTGTTTCACCATTGCTGTGGTACAAGTTGGTAGTATTGGACCGACAAGGAAGAAATCCCACAGTTTGGAGGGTTGAGTGAATAGAGAGAAGAAAGAATGTTAAATAATAGTCTTTGAGGTGGAGATGTACTGTCGCGTTCATTTTCAAATACCCAGGAATACCTCTCTTGACCCTCTTCACTCTTTGAAATACAGCTACTGTCCTCCGGTTCATTAGAAACGCCCTGCTCTTAATTTCTTACAGCAGAGGAACCCGTGAGTATTGTCAATCATTCTAATGTTTTCTGCTGTCAAATGAAGCTTCTTTGTCTACTTCGTGGAGAGTTTGCACTGTGTTTGGACTAAAATTATCTATATGCTGTACAAAGTATTGCAAATCGAGAAAAGTCCAACCACCCCGAAAGCCCTTACTAGTGGTCTTCATCTTGTTCTTCAATTGAACACGGGGACCACAATTGTGCGTTGCAACAAATACAAGAAGACTTCTCTTTTATGACTGTCGAGTTTCTCTCTTTCATGACTAGCATCTCAATGGAAAGCTCTGTTTTAGTACGGCCATATGCTGATGAGTAAATTCACTGCAATCAAACACTAATCGTAAAATACTGTTTTTAGGGTTTAGAGCTCAAGACCTCGCACCCTTCAATGTTAATTAATCTGCTCCCATTAAGCCCTTTTTTGTTGACACGAACTTTCAATTGGCATTGAAACGGCAGATGGGCATCAATTACATATTATTAAAACCGTGCAGACATATATAATAACCTTGTCTTTGCTTTCTGCTATCAAAATCCTTGCAATGCTACTTCAACTAGATTCGAAACATAAACAATCGTTTTCTACTCAGTAGCTGTGGAGTATCAAAACGGTTTCGGTACACATATATATCCATTCGTCATATCACAATAATAAAACCAAAAGAAACATAGTTTGAATATATCTGAGAGTGTATACTTCTCAGGGAAACAGCTATATTTACCCGCTGGCTGAACTGCATTGATTAGAACCATAGCACAAGTGTGCTTCTCCCCCCCTCTACATTCATCACTACTAAGCAATCATTTGCACTTGTTATACAAATCACGTACTATATGTGAAGATTGATATGTACTTGATATTCTAGCTCCAAGACTGTTGGGACTATCCACACTTCTAAATGAAATAACCTCATCTAGCTTCCACTCCGTCATTGCAATACATCAATATATATGGAGAACGTAGATGTTTTACAAATTGTCGTATGTGCGTACGTAAGCTTCCGCACACACAAACATATTGTCAATATAATAATTTTGCCAAACATATACATTTTAAAGATATTAATTCAATCACTAATATATGGGCGTACAATGACCAACAAACCACACAATGCATACAAAACTATCAAAGCAAGAGAGATGTATACACAATTGAGTCCTTACTGTTTACTCTTGCGCAAACTAATACATCCGGACCCACATAATACATATATGCATTTGACTATCGAGGCATGGTTTGGTCTGCTTGATTTTTGTTTGTATATTTAATAGTATTATATAATACTCTTACACTTGCCTTGCCAGCCAAACATTGAGATCCCCTTCATTCATTTTAACCAATTTGGTTTGTGATAGAAGACGAATAGGAGGAACTATCTCTACAAGCAAATACTCTTTAATCACACTCCTTAGTGAATACATGGCCGTCCTGTCTCTACTGCCATTGCCCACAACAAAACCTACGAAGGGATGGGGATGGTTCTTTCGTACGCACCATTTTTCACGCTCGTTTACAGGCTCAATCACCAATTTCCAACGCGACTTCTTAACGATGCCCTGCCTTCTTTCCACCAGGATGCGCAAGATCCTTCTCACTGCTGCCTCTGCCATATACCGGCTATGATTGTGTAGATCAAGCAACCCGTCTTGCTCCACCATTGACCATGTCGTACGTAAATGCATGCGTGCCATAAAATGATATAAACAATCAGTGACACACGTTTCGCCTTGTCTGCCACTCATCTGTATGAGATATCGACAATCCCTCATGTCAAACTTTATCTTATCGTCAATGGCCATTTGAAGTACTGAGACAGAGTGCATCCATTCATGTGCTTCCAAGCAGCCCATAGCCAATGTGTGATAAATGATAGTTGTTCTAGGTACATTTGCAACCTGCATTTCATGCAAAAACGCCATCCCTTCTTTCCACAATCCGTTCTTAACCAACGCGACCATTTTTAAATCGTAATGAGATGTGTTCAAGGGTACACCCCGAGATTGCATTTCATTAAACATGTCAATTGCTTCATTCCACCTACAATGTCGAATGCGCTCCGCCATGATATACTTATACGTTGTTGGAGTCAACGCCAATCCCATGTTCAAAGCTTTTTGACACAGTACACTCACTTTTTCATACTTTCTTCCTCTCATAAAGTACATGATCGCGTTGTTCATCTGTCTCGCTGAAACTGAGCCTTGTAGTCTTTTTGACACATCACACCGACCGCTTCTACTGCTATTATTCACAACAAGACTAACGTTCGTATTCTTACTATTCTGCTTACTCACCTTCTGCTTACTCACCTCATGTATGGTCACGTTCTGCATATCTTCTTTACGATTATCACGTTCAAACATATTTTCCACTACTCTCTCATACACATACATAGCTGACCGACCTCTGTAGCTTAAATCCTTGGACTTTTGATTATACGTACATCTGTATGTGGTCTTTCGACTTGTAGTCGCAGCTTGTGGGTATATATGTGTTTTGCTTACTATTGTAGAATTACATCTGCTTTTGGCCGTAGGTATCATACAACCATATTTCACATGCGTTTTTCTTTGCACAACAAAGACAGGCAATGAATTAGGAGGGCGACAGAAGTGCAACAATAATCTTTGACACGTCATACTTCAAATGACGACGAGTAAAAGGATATGGAATGCACGTGAACTATTGTGCGGAAGTACATATATGATATGATATGTATGTGTTAACGCACGCATACGTGCATGTGCAGGCATATCTATGCGTATGTAAAGAGTATGTGAATGTACCATGTATGTGGTGTATTTGTATGTGTCGGATTGGGTAAATTTTGCACAAGTGCAAGCAAGCATGCGTTGGATTCAAATGACATGATTTGAGGACGCCTCGTGCCAGTTCCCCATTGCAATACTTTTTTGCTAGCGAACTAACATTGCAACACTTGGTTGAACGAATTGCTTGCGTACTCAAAACGGAACCTTAGTTACACATACTTGGGTACTTATTCACTCGCGTAAAAAATTCAAGCTCTAGGTATTGTTAATAGAAATGCGCGAAACAAAAACAACAGCACGGTTTTCTCTAGGTTTGCATATCAGTAAATCACTAATATATGCATGAGGTTATTTATCGCAAAGCAACAACCAAGGCACAAAACAGCTGTGTTTCGCAAATTCACAACATAATTAGCAGGTGCAAGTGCTTGTATGTACTTGATGTTTCTGGATGAAAACGTTTTCCAAAAAAGTATGCAAGTATGAACACACATGGTTCAAGACAGGCGATGTCTAATGGAAGTGGAGTTGAGAGTTGGATGGCCTTTTTTTGCAGATGACGGCGATATAAACGCCGTAGATATTACCCAGTATTTATTTAGTGGATGTTACAAACGCTAGAAAATTGGTACATGCAGTTACACACACACACACGCACACACACACACACGTACGCACATATACACGCACGTACGCACGCATACACACACACACACACACACACACACACACAAATACACACACAAAACACATACACAAAACACATACACAGACGAAACATAGAAGGGGTGTGTGTTTCACAGTTATTTTAAGCTATGTCAGTGGTTAGGGCTGCATTCGATGTGGGGTCTGGTTCCACAAAACTGACCGTAGGCCAGGTTGATACATTAACTGGTCAGCTAATCAAGATTTTCTTTTCAGATGAGAGGGTGGTGCTGCTGGGTAAGAGTTTTAAGCACAATGGTGACCACATATCTCCCACCGTGCTGGATGAATGCAGGTGCATGTAGTGATGAGATAAATTTGACGACTTTGTTTGGTATCACACGTGAATTTTTTTCGTCCATTTGTGTATGAGAGTATTCGGCAATGAAATACTTTGATGTATACTTAGATGTTCGTCTTTATTTCTGCTACCTTTATATAAATGTATTTCCTCGCAAATTAATCTGAGAGGTGATATTTATGTGGCAAAATTCCTTGTGAATACGACTCTTTACTTTATTCGTTAGAGCTGCTTTAGTTGAATTCAAGAAGATTGCGGTCTCGCACGGAACATCTCAGTGGGCGGGTGTTGCTACGGCTGTGTTTCGTGAGCAAAAAAATGGGCTGTTCATAGAGGAAATAAACAACAAGATGGGGTTGAATCTACGTGTAGTATCGCAGAATGAAGAAGCTGAGTTAGGTACGAGTACACGGGTATATATGTATATAAGTATAAGAAGGTATAGTTGTGTATTTTGTCAATGTGTGTACGCGTATGCATAGTAAGTTCTGGTGTACGTAGTGTTTTGAAAAGATGACAACAAATGCAGCGCGTTTAATAAAATCATACTACGTTAAGTTTGAATGTGTGTTCTAGAATTGGTTGAGTAAACGCACAAAGCACTGAAAGATTTTACATGCGTCCTTGAGTTGAGTTTCGTTAAAAGTGAATGGACTTAGTAGCTTCTTAGATATAATAATATTTTGTTGAACATTGCCTTGACGTACGCGTAATTTACTCTCAATTAATATTGTAACTAGTTAGACCAAGTTCAAAAAGCGGTACTCTGATATTTTGTTGAACACTGCATTGACGTGGACGTAATTTACTTGTAATATTGTAGCACTATAATTCCTTTCATGGCCCAATCCTCAGGTCATTCCACTGGTATGGCGGTTAGAGACATTTCTGCATCTAATGTAACCCCGTTGAAGAATACGGTCGTGTGGGACTCTGGAGGTGCCTCCTTCCAACTTGCCTCACAATTAAAATCAGGTATAGGCATCTTGCAAGTGTAATAGCTCTTACGCTAGGATCTCTTTCGAACTCTTCCATTTCTTGTTACTAAATACACACCGCTATGTTAACCCTTTGTGATGTACTTTAGCGAGTACTCGTCCTATCGCATGTCTTAACTTGACGTTATGTTTACATAGATGGAAGTCTGTGCACAATTGAGGGAAACTGGGGATCGTCCTCTTCAGTGCATGCGATGGTATCGGAAATCCAGAAGAAGGACTTCCACATGACACAATCACCAAATCCCGTGTCTCTTCATGATACTTTGAAGACCATTGATCACATAAAGTCCACACTCTCGCCTCCACCCTCATGGTTCAAAGTTCTGCAGAAGGAAGGTGTAGATGTTGTAGCTATAGGCGGGGATACATCCATGTTTCGGCTAATAGAGATGACTACTGGCAACTCAGTTTTCACCCCAAACTCTATAATGAAGGCTATAGAAAGTAAGTCTGCACTAACATGTGGTTTTGTTATACGTGCATTGTGTGTGTTTGTGCTAAAAGTATGTACGAGTTTGTGTGCTTCTACGTTGTATTGTAAGCACAGTCCCCTTGGTTCCTCTTGTGTATGTCATATACCATACTCATGTACATGTGAACCGGTGTAGAGCTAGCTGGTATGTCTGATGATGACCTCTCAATCTATCCACTGCCGATGGAAGTGCTACCAAAGTTGGCTCTCGGGTATTCGGTTATGACAACCCTTGGAATCAAAGAAGCTAGGCATTACCGTGCTACTGGAAATACTCTAGGACTATTGATCACTCGAAAGTTTTGGCCTATAGATGAATGAATTTAACATATACTCGAGCTAACCTCAAACATCAGACTTGCCAGCTGCCAATGGAAGTGCTACCAAAGTCGGCTCTCGGGTATTTGGTCATGACAACCTTGGACTTAAGAAGCTACACATTACCGTGCCACTGAACACTCTAGGACTATTAATCACTCGAAAGTTTTAGCGCTAGATTAATGAATTTGAAAGATATTCGGGCTAACCTCCAGTATATATGTGTGTACATCTAACAACCAATACGTTTGTGTATATATATAAATATGTGCACCCACGCGCACAGAAAGGCAGTCACACATTTTCGACTGTTCATGATTGTTAGTTGGTATTCCTGAACCGAACTATTGTAATCCATGGGTACCATTGACAGAAAGTATTGAACAGGGACAGAGATATAGACAGTTCTGACTCTTCGCAATTAACTTTTTACCATAAATGACTAAATGCTATGTATATGTAATGTGTCAATGATGGAAGACTGGCCTAATACCGATAGTTGTCCTCTTACGCATTCGAAATCATGATTTGATGAGACCATAGTGCCTTTTGTATGTGTATGTAATATGAACTGTTTGTTCTACGGATACCCTCGCATGCCTCCAATGTATACCTCACTCTTACTTTGGAGATCACATGCTCATATATACCAGAATGAGACAAATTGTCGTGATACAATTCTCGTCTAACAAGCTTGTACTCTGGGCGACTCATTATGCTTTCATCTACGTGCGGTATCGGTCTTAATCAGCTCTACCTATGGGTATCGCGTAAAAAAAGTTTCGAGTAGAAGATGTGAGTGTGGCAGTAGGGTGGTGGTGTACAAGAAACACTATATGACACTGATTGCGAAGATCAGTTAAGAGGCATATAGTAGAATGCTGTACTGTGTAAATGAAAATCATAACAATGGCTACTGTTGATACCAACGCTTTCAAGACACAGATCTAAAGGTCTGCAAATTAAGATTCGTTGTCTGTGAGAAAATTTCCCACACTCCTAGTTGTATAGTTTGTTTATAATACTGCCATGGATGAATCAACTAGTCCAAATTAAGATTCGTTGTCTGGGAAAAAAATACCATCATACTCCTAGATGTGAAGTTCTATAATACTGCCATAGATAAATAAACTAATCTTTCACAATGTCATATGACCACGAATGGGAAGTAATATTCTAACCACACTCTGAATATAGCCTCAGTATGTTGTAAATGGACGCCCATGGTGACAACATGTATGCAATTAAGTAGATTCGGTGTGTTTGGTTCAGGATTATCAATTCTACCACGATGTTTATGCACAGACTCGATAAACAATGACCAATACTCATAACAAAATTGAAAATCAAATAGGATATCTTCCACAAATGTATAATTGATCCACAGCCTTTTTTATTACAGAAGAAAATATGGTATCTTCGAACGGAGTTACAAAGCCCCTATGCAAAGACAATCAGAAATGCAGTAAAGTTTTGTTTTAAATGTTGTTCGTCATATATACAGATAAGTATATATTTTGATAACTAGGCCAGAAGGAAGGCTGCTCCAGCAACTACTAATGCACCAATTGTGGTAGGTGCGTAAGTTCCGGCGGCGCTCTTGGTAGTGTCCAAGTTGGAATTGGTGATTACAGGAGTAAGCCTTACGGATTTAACATTGTCGCCACATCGGACGCAGGGTTGGCACTTTCCAGGGTCTGTGGAACGAATAAAAGCGACCTCATCTGTAGCAGAGAATTGAAGTGGGTAGTTCTTGCAAGCTTCTTCAGTGGGAAATAGGTAGACCTCAGCCTGGGCGTCATTACTCCATCGAACGTAAGAATATGAAGCATCAGCCAACTCGGAAACCTCTACGGCGTTCGTTTGCTTATGGCAAATCTTCTGCATGCTATCGAAACCACTGTTCACAACATGATCACCAGTGCAATCACTAGTGGCAAAGAACTCAGCCTGACCGTGCGTGGCGTAAGCAGACGCTACGCAAAGAGAAGCAATGGCAAATAAGACCTTCATGATTGTTTTCGAATGAAAGGCTGCAGCAAATTGCTATGCTTGCTTGTAAATATTAAGGGAAATTAACTCACACGTACACTTGTAGTTAAAAGTAGTAGAGTGGTAGTGATCATTCATGATGGGTAGTGTATACATAATAGCATAGCACCGAATCACACTCATTATGCGAAGTACCCTGAAAATTATCTGGGATTACATTAATGCCGAAAAAAGTGCGATTATTTTGCGATTGGCGAAATTGATGCACTTTTGAATTATGAGCCAATGCACATCTCATGATCAAACATAAATTAATTAAATAACACCATTGGTCACTGACATTTCTGTTGCTATGTCTTTCAGTTATACTCATTCGCGGACATCGCTAAGGACGCGTAAAAAACATACGTTTTGCTGACTGTCGACTATAAGATTTGGCTCAAACACGGTAAAAGCATGCAATAGACGGGCATATGCCCAACCAACCACACCCTGGCTAGTGATCACAACTGAACATCGAGGCAAAGCTCCCGTCGATACTAACATGCATATAATTAAGATTACAGCAAGGAATCGAGTAGTTTCACTATTCCTGATTTGAATAATTCTAATGAACAGCGTAAGACCATGAGTGATGGAGGAAGATAATGTGTCCCCACGAAGATAATGTATACCCACAAAGGTACCACCAACATTCACATGATTTCTTGAGGACTGCGAAATATTATTATTGTTGAACTATAGAGATATAGGACCGTTGTATGTGATAAGATTATTCGCATATACATATGTTAAACATAATAGCATTTACCCTATCTTGAGAATGTAGTTTCAGTTCTTCTTGTTGACTCATAGATGAGTTGCATGCGTCAATTGATAACTTGAGGAAAATACGTTGTTGAAGTTATTTCTTCTCTTTATTGTAATTCTTTCATGTTGTACAAATGTATATTATTATGTACCCATCTAGTAAGACAAACGTATTCCTAGAACAGGTTACATGTTTAATAACGAGTACGTATATGCATTTCAGATAAGTCGCTTGCATAGAACTCCTACGTACACAAAACTTTTTTGTGTATAGATGTCGATAACACCGTTCATAACTACAGCAACAACGGTGTATTATTAATATTTTGCATGATGATGAATGGTTTCAAACTCTTGGTGCCTAAACCACAGAGTGTGTGTAGTTCAAGTGTTGCCATTGAAAAGCGTATGTTGACGGACAGGATTAACGCCCACACAAGAACGCGCACACACGAACACAGCATCACATGCTAATTTGATCTCTCCTACTGGGACACTCTACAACACATGCAACTCAAGTAATTTGTCATAATTACTTGATCTCGAAGGTCTCCTAGTCCACATTGCCATCTCAAGAAAAAGCTGATATTTTTTTTGCCAAAAGTTCTGCTACCACAATCCATAGTGACGTTACTATACAACGCTGAAAGATAGTACAGCATTGCACGGTAAGTGTTGAAGAATGGAGAAATAAACGGCTGGTAATTGCAAATGAAATGATTTGAGCGAAAGGGTTCACGGTGTTACTCGTATGTTATTTACTTCCAACTAAGAGAACTTGGATTGATCGCTTTAATTGATCGCTTTAATGCTCCTCGAATTGTACTTGACTTCTATTCTTAGTTTCCAACCATACCAAATGCTGTTATGTAGTAGGTTGTTGGAATCCCCTGAAAGAATGAGAGATCTATTACATCTAATAACGATACGAAAAACATTTTGTGCTGACAACTTCTTTACAGAAGAGTTGCTGCTTGTCCTCTTTATGTAGGGTACTCTATTCAGTTTCAAACGTTATGTTTCTATGCATTCTGATATTTCATTCTTTGTGACATCTTTCAGTGACTTGTTCTCCCCTTTTCGTTCTGTAGAGTACGTGTTGAGATGTGAAATCAACCACATGGACGCATTTAGATGAATTATAACCGGTTGCCTACTTTTCTGTATATGGTTTAATGAGTGTGTTTTAGAATGCTTGTTGAATGTTCCGTTTGAAGAGTAGTGAAAATGTATCAGTTCAATTCTTATACTACATCGTACTCACGTTCGCATCGACTATCCCTCGCAGGGGTCAAAGTAATACCATAAATTCTACTGCTTTCTTTTGAACAAAGATGCACAAGTTTTTGGGCGCAAGATTTAATCGTTAACTGACACCTCGAAAACTCGTTAAGGCTAAAACCATGTTAATGATACGTACGTATTGCAACTTCTCGTTTAACGCTGATGTTAATACTTTTGACAGAGGTGACAATACGTACGCATTGATAATTAGACTGTCCTCCGGCTAGGCATACTGACTGGGTAGAGGCATTGAATTGGACGCTCATATATTTATGCAACACTTCCAGTTTAGAAGATTGATGGACGGTGACAATTGTTTTGTTGTACGTAGAGGATTGGAAGAGGTAGAATGTTCTTACTTTTCAAATGACAGTTTTATATCATAGTCTTAAAACTGCCAACAAGGGCTGGAGTTCTTCTCCATCTTTTGTGTCTCAACTCGGATTTGAGAATTCAAGAGTATAGTTAGTTGTACGACTAGTTATATCATCGGTTTCACATCAATCGATGGAAGAGACTAAGGCGAACGCATGTGATTTCTATTGCTTAAAAGTCGACATAATATCTCAAGTGACAAACTCATCTTTATCAGAAGAGTGAAAGCAGCTGATCATGAAAATATGTAGATCTGTTTCAGTTAAGACTTTCGACTTCTTTCGTGAATTATGTTCGCAGTTGTATAAAATTCCCAATATTTTTTACCAATGGGAAGAGTTTGTAATGCAGGTATATAAGAAAAATTTTATACAGTAGTATCGAGAATCTAGTGCAACACGAATCCAGAAAATCGAATGGGATTGAGCATACACTCACAATTGAAATATCTCAATTGTGACATACAAATACATTCAGCCAGTGTTTGAGATGATCACAGTTCGTAGCACACGATTGGTGAAGTTTCCATATTTGTATCTGAACAACATTCAACGACAAATCGATAAGCTGTAGTCTTCCATCTAGGTTTAGGAAGTATCGAGGACCAGTACATGGCCAGCACAGTCATTGTATTGGATATCGCAAGAAGTTATGTGTAAAGCTATGAGGAATTTTAATATGTGTGCTGAATCTGTGGCTTACAAGGAGTTAGACAGGAAGTTCTTATTCGAATGCTCATGTAATTCTGAAGCACATGCGTACGAGGTACGAGTATACAAAGCATACTATCCATATTAAACGTTCCCTAGCACACTGTTAGTATACTACGCATTATTGCCTACTTGAAGTAGTACTAGCAATTTACACGTTTTCAATTGTCAGTCTTCTCATGAGTTGCAACATGCCGTATACACGTTTAAAGTTTCCACATTGCAGACGGAGAGATGAAGAGGCTGCTGATAATTTTATTCAACGTAGTACTTCATAAACATATGTACATATTTTACAATCGATTTGCCAAGCCCATCAAAGGATATACAAACCTGATATATGACAAAGGAACCTCAATAATCTGCACTCATCCAATACGCATGTATCATATTTTCTGGTTCTGAAACTACAAAGCATCGTCGTCGTCTATTTTCTCGGCATTCTTGAGGTCATCCACATCGTAATCGATCTTTCTTGCCTTCTTAATTTCGTCGGCCATAACAAGTAGCTCCTGTGCGTTGTTGTACATAGGTATTACAAAGAAATTAACTACCAATATTTGATGTGTAACGTGTACAAACATCTTCGTAATATCACATTGCTTGAACATGCTAACTAGTGGGTACCACAAGTTCTCAGATGCGCAAATAATAGTGGCCAAGTAAGCGCAGTGTGTTTCATAGTTCTACTAACTGCATATGTACATTGGACACTATATGTCAGATACTCTGCACACAAATCCTACATGAACATACCTGGACACGGCCCAATTTTTTTGGGTCATTGTGGATAACTAAACACAAGTCCTCTGTTCTCACCTTTCCAGTCTTCGAAATTTCCTGTGCTTCTGCAAGCTGTATTAAGGAATAAAACTTCGAAAATAAATATAACAACAACATACCCTGTCACCGTTCTCCAGTTTGCATTCGAGTGTACGCGCTCAGATAGATACGTACGAAAATATGTGTGAGGCAAACGGTAAACATGGTGCAACTGAAACCCCAAGAAATTGACATGTGTAAATAACATCTCATCAAGCTTTCTCACCATTACAAGGTAATAATACTAAGAATACTTTGCATAACATCATGATATACCCATTCAACGTACAACATACAATGTAATACATATACTCGGCAGCTACCCACACTTGCACACTTATATTAGAACAACTCAATTGTCACCAGAAAAACGAAGAAGAAAAAGACCACTGTTCGTACGAAAACAAACGAAAAGGCGTACCACATTTTGTACAAAGTCAAAGACAATCTCTTCCATAAGTTCACATGAAGCCCGAAGAGGTTTCTTTACATCACCAAATCCAAACATCATGTGCTTCACTGTCGCAAAAAAATAAATTGGAGCGTTATTCGTGCTAGCCATATTATTCATGCGATATGCAACAAGGCTGGTGAAACATCAAAGAGGTAGCCGCTACTATGGGGTACGCAACAAGACGGCATATTCCCCCTTTTATGACATTTAACAAATCAGTACCGACTAACATTACAGATCTACATTCTACTACATAGCACGCCCACAAAATTCTTCTCCAACCTCTTGATCATAAACACACTTCTAACAAAAAACGTCAGTATTCAACACGTGCACCAACATGTATACCGTTGACAAGACTTCACAACTGAACTGTGGTTTGCATAACTCTACTGATGTGATACACGCACACCCCACAACTTGCGGTGTATACCAGCTAATACTCACGTGACTGTCAGCGCTTCATATTTTCAAAACTATCTAACTGTAGAGACCTTATTCTCTCATTATTGAAGTACCGGTATTGACATGCACTTGAAAAGTAATACTATACCTTCTTTCATAAATATGCGTTTCCGTTTTGTTCCCACATTGCCAGACTGAAACATGCCGTCAAGATCTTTCCGGTCATTATCTGGTGCGTTTCGTTTTGTACCAGTGGTGCAGCTACTGGCTGTTGTGGAAGTGGTAAGAGCGATTTCTTTTTCATTCATGGTGTAAATGTGATTGCGTGCCGATACACTCCCAATGGAAGAGCGTCAGCTTGATGAAACACCTGGATATGTGCAATGTTGTACTCTCCGAACGTCACGGGTGTGTGTTATGGTGTGTATGGTAAGAGGGGCTGGATGTCTTTCTGTGTTTCATTCAAGAAGCGCAATATGTGCGAAATTTGCGACCACACTTCACAACTCCTGCTCATTGTCTTTCTGTTGCAAAAGGGACCTCTTAAATCACACCAGTAATTAGTTAATTGTTGGGCAGATTCTCAACATACGTGGGCAATGATGACAAGAAAGAAAGTCATAGAGTTGAAGTTGCTGTAAGCCTAGATCTTATCAATCCAGCTTGTATGTTCCTCTCATTATGATATTTGTTGTTTAATCTATCCAGAGGTGGCTTTCATAAAGTTTCGTTCCATTCTTCGTTACTGCAGTATTTCAGCAGTATTTTTACGTGTTATTATCTTAACGGGCATGGTACAGATGGTGGACATAACCTTAAAATAGACTTCATGGACTATCTTCTAATCTTATACAGTTTACTAGATAAACATATGGGTTGGCTGGCATACAGCTTGAAGTTGAGACTGTTAAAAGGTTTATTGTTTGCCAAACTATTATAGCAAAACGAGTGTACATGCATATTCATGTATCGCTCTCGATTGTTTTTGTCTTATAATAATATAATTCGTTGTATATAATGTATCCATACTTATGAACTTGCTCATAATGCTACACGAGCTAGATTTCAAAGTCAAAAATTACGCATACTGGCTGCCTGCCCAATAGTACTATCTCGGCTTCGCATACTACACAGTTTTTAGACACTATGTTTTCTTATTGTCACATTCAGCGGGTGAAACCTGTCTACAACGTACAGCTCTTGCATAGTATAGAGCGAAGAAGAAGACACCAATCAATTGGTTCTCTATGTGCAATCAAACTCGTGGCTTTGAGTGTCCGAGTTTCAAGCATAAGAGTGCTCTAGGATCTGTTGTACATATAAAATGGGTTTGTCAATATAGATTAGCATTACAATGGAGATGGAGACGGGAGAGTGTACATTGAAGACACAATCAAAGAAAATGTCATTTGTACAATAAGCACGCTGTAAATACAAAGCCATACTGCGTTATACTTCATGTGTCGTGTAGTGAGTAGTACAGTGTAGGGAGGAGCAGGCGATGTTGTGTACGACCTGTACATCGGTAATTATTACGTAGGTGAACTGTGCTTTCACATATACGTACTTACTAAATAATAACTTACAATTTCTCCAAAGAAGAATGCAAGCTATGGTAATTCGATAGATAATCTGGGTCGTTGTGCTGCTGGTGGTGTTGGTAGGGCATGCCCGTTGCGGAGTAGGGAAAATGTACCTGTCCATTAGATAATATGTGCTCTCGGCCCCATGTTCGAAGACCGCATGCATCCCACCGCACACTTTCTGAGTCTACTGCAGGGGTTGATATACACCTGGCAGGGTCGTTCATAGCATCATTTGCTGTCTTCGGTTTGGTTGCATTCCATGTGCGTACCCCCTTCATGTCGTATCTCATACTCTCTTCGCATCCATCAGTGTCATTTACCATTGGTGTGATCATTGTATTAGCATCATAGACTGTCTCCCACCTACGAAGCCCATTTTCTCCCCATCTCGACTTCTCGTCTTCATGTACTCTGGTGGACAAAGAGGCCCGTGTATTCATGTGTATTCTGTTCCGTTTTGTACACGACGAATTGTATACCTGTGCGTCCTCATATTGGTGACTGAACGGAATGTATACATCTTTACTTACGTTCATACGTTCTCGTTCCCACGCACGCAACCCACTCGCATCCCAACGCACGCCTTCGTGTTCAGTTTGCTTAGATATTTCTCTCGTTTTTTCATTTTCGTTAAAGACTTTGTCGTGTATTCCATGTGTATAATGTTGATCCTTTCTGTACTTTCTTAATCCATTCCTTTGCCATCTGTCACAGTCGCCGCTTGCAGTGGACGCAAGCATGATCAGAGCGCGTGCATTCAACAACGCGTTGCATTGGTCACGCTCAACTTCCCACTTGCGCAGACCATCCTTGTTCCATCTTGCATTGTCGTCGAGCGAGTTGTAATTGACGTTGATAGAAAAAGCTGCTTGTTTGGCTGTTGAATGTTTGGCGAAACCGCCGACCTTGGAAGACGTCATAGGTTGTGCACTTGTTACTTGCGAGACTCGCTTGAGGCCAAACATGTCGTGCACACTTTACCAGGACTATGTCAAACAATTTAGGTAAGTTGGTAAATTACGCGAAGAAGACGAAACCTTATAAGCTCTCTTTAGTGATAATAGGGGTGTGGCAGTTAATATGTTATGCACGAACGTGTATGCATAGTGTTTACCTTCGATGCGATATGAAGGTGTAGGTTCAGTCAGAGGTTTAGAAGATAAGTAGTGACAAGAGATGGAAGGGGTTGACGTGGCACGATGACAACCGTGTGATACACTGAAATTGATTGGCTGTTCCATTGCAAGATATTTGTAAACAGAGCGTGACGATTTTTGCATTTTATCTCATGTTGTAGTAATATAGTTGGTTCTTGAAACCTTGAGATGAAAACTGTGGTTCCCAGACTATACCCCTGTCCCTCCCATCGATATACCTATGTAGATTATTAGGAGTGGATACAAGTATATCGTAAACGCACGAAAATTCTTCCACTGCTCAGACGTAGACGTTAAGATGCTGCGCAATATGAATAGAAATGTGTAATACCAAATAGTAAATGAGCGCAACTATATGGTACAGAACCTAGACATATTTTTTTTTTAGGTACATACTATTCTAATAAACATACAAACAAAAATACGTAGATGCATGTGTAAGTCGGAGAACCAAAATCGAGAGTGACGCACATATACAGTGTAATTGATGTCTGGATCTATCCTTTATTCCCACACCAGTATAGAAATTGCTCCTCAACAGCAGATTTTGGTGAAGGTACTCAAGGCCTAATAATGACGACGTTTAATCATATGAAGCTATTAGCCGACAAAGATCCCGAGTTGCACATAAACTCTAATAACCATCAGAGATACGGTTGCTTAAGATGTTGCGAGGGTTCTAACAATTCGTAACATTCTCAAGTGTGAAATTTGACACATACTGTTTATGACATCAATGAAATCAGGTGCAGTGAGTAAAGCTAACATTTACCAAGAGAAATCACTTTCTTTCAAAGATGGTAGTTCCTAACACATCACCTTGAAAGAAAAAGTTTTATTCGAATCTCAACTAATTGTACGTTAAACGCCGATCCAAGCAGAAGTAACGTTCATGTAAATGCACCAGGAAATTCGTCAAATGCGATACGAAACTTACGGAGTCGTTAATGCTTTACCAGTATATGGATGGTAGCCTTATTCTACACTCCGCTCGCTATAATTTAACACAACAATGCCCTCTACATGCATAGAATGGACTATATATTTATTACGAAGTGATACTAAATTTCTATAGTTAGAATACTGACCATTCGTTCACAAATTAAATTTTGATCTCAGAGCACATACTGAGTAGTGAGTGCGGAGAAGTTCATATAGTCATCCATTGTATAAACAATATTTGTAGCGAAGCATGTTTAAATAGTTCTGATTAAACAAATGGAATATTTTCCTCTTTTCCAGTGGATTGTGTTTAACTTCTTTTCTTAGAATTGCAAATATTTCACGAATGTTTGACGTATCTACAAAAATTATAGCGGAGATTGTAGTTTTGACTCAGATCGTTCATTCTCTTCACTCAAATTGTTGACTCAAGGAACGATAATACCAACGTTCTCTCTCTACCAGGATGCTGCTCATGTCATTGACTTTAAATATCAAAGTGCACATCAGCAGTCTTGACACAAAAAGTTCATAATCATGATTACCATTGGAAGAATCGCACTGTTGCTTTGTATTTCCTTTCTATGCGAGAATACAATGGGGACACATGTAGATTCAATCGCTGCTGTTTGCTCTAGCCCGGCCGACGTTTTGGATGCCTTTAATCGCTCCGTTGTATGTCGTGTGAGTCACTGTTTGTACGGGACAACTACGCACGGTGATAGCAATCCGGGATATTTATCAAACGTCGGTTTTGATCACGCCTGGATATCAGGATATCATACAATTGAACGTATCCTCACTGTCAACGCAGATAACCCGTCGGGCACTAAAAAAGCTGTTCTAAGGGAAATAGGCTTCCCAGAGTCGATGCTTAATTTGACACAGTACAAATATCATATTTTTGATGGCTGCAACGAGAAATTTTCCTCCTCAATCCGAATTCCCACGGCGGCTGAGTGGGAGCTCTTGCTTATGAATATATATGGCATAGCAGTCCCAATCAAAGTTTTAATACAGTTGGTGGAAGCTGGAACGAACTTTTCTCAAATAACAGGATGCGATACTGAGTGTGTAGACAAGTACGATCTGTTGAGCCATTCATGCTCGTGTTCCCAGGAGTTCCTCAATGCTTTTAAATCGTTTAGTCACCAAAACCCTTATAATGGCGGCAACACCGCAGAGTGCTTTGGACTGTTGGCTGAGGGGAACATTACAGCTCCGGTCTTACGTGCTGCTTTATGGCAATGTCAGGACGTGAATGCACTTAATGCATTCAATGGCTTAGGCTATGACGGAAAGAGTTTTACTCTTCCTGAGTTCATTGTCAATAATTTTGCCTTTAAAGCATTGCATAATCTTGATGTGAGCGTAGGCAGCTTAAATCTGAATTAAAATGAACAGATTCTACTGCCGTTCTCTTGACATCGCAGTATACTGGTTCGGACGTCAAATACATTTACTTAACCGCAGTCCTATCCTACGTCCGTAAATATTTCGATGATGTGCTGACATTAAAAGTTCACTACACTGAACGAAGTCGACTTTCTTAAGCTGAAAAGCATTTATTCCAATGCTATGTTAACTCCATACTATTGCGGGAATAAAAGATCGATCCAGACATTAATTACACTGACGAGCGCCCTTAAACTCTTAACTATAAAATTTTGACGATTATCTCTACAGTTCTCCCAATGCCAAGTCTCCATTTAGCGGTATAAGATTGATGATACATCAGTTTACCAATATGTATAATAAGAGCTGGTTGCACAATATGAGATACGTATGGCTATACTCTGAGATGTCGTTCTGTTTACACGCACGATCGGATAAATTTATAGGTTACAATCTTATTTTCTACAGTCGGTGCGGGGTACTGACCACTGTTGTAGCTTCGCAGAATTCAAATTCGAAGAACCAGTTCGCTTCTACTTTTGAAAATGCTAGGTTGTTCATATTCTTTACACGTTCGTGCGTGAACAAAGCGCCACGTCTGCGCGTATATCGAGCCAGACAATTATCAACGTACAAATATACTTATATCTGTAAAGTCAGTCATACATACAAAACGAATATGTCACCAGTAAGATTTTTGTACAGAGGCAAACAAATAGACCGTATGCGTATATTGTGATATGTACAAGTGGATGTCTCGTATTCGTATCTATAATATATCCACACAAACCACTTGCATTTCTATGTATTCTCGTTGCGCACACTTTTGTTTTATATATACACACGTTGCACAGGAGTTTTTTATATAATCTGTTTCTGATACTATACACGAATTTCGATCTACATGGCGCCGTATATGGAGTAATAAAGTATACTAGTTATCGGTTTTTCTATTGTTCTGGGATATTACGTTCTTCGACTTGGCAACGCTGCTCAAATATGAACAAAAGAATTGTCCTGTAGTTTGATTTACATAAACCAAGTCAATTTGTCTGATCGGTTTGAGTAAGTTTGTTTGGAAGTGTGTAATACGTCCACATGCAGAGCGCCGATCATGATCATTTTCAAATACATGATGATATCTTACACTATCGGACCGGTCGAACACTATCAAGCGATTGCTGTACCACTTGCATTGCCCAATACTCTGAGAAGTGTGACCGAACTCACCACTTTTCGGTGAAGTACTCTTCTTTCCCTTTTCCTCATTTAAAAATTAAATGGATAGTCTTGGTATTATTCTACCATCTATATACATAGCTGACTCACTATAACATACATGTTTTGCTCACTCGAAACAGCAAAAAAAGTTATACCAATACAGTTTCCACTACGTAGGATGTTGCTAGCAATAGGTCTAACCAGACCCAGCTACCAAACATTCATCATTAATTGAAATCATATACTGAAATTGATTCATTCATACTTACCGACGAAGTTGAATTGTATACCTGTACGTTGTGTAGCGAAGCCCTGGTATGAATACGACGAAAATACATGCGGATTGAATGCGTGCAGAGATTCCTCTGAATACTAAATCAGGGTTCCACTGGTGTAGAGCATGGTAACGCTGTTCTATCAACCAACAAAAACAAGGCTTATACTGTTTTGTCCTATCAGGCGTGCATTTAACTGAATGTGCAAGTTATATTGAAAAACTGAACCCAAAAAAATCACAATTACATTAAGGGCGTGAACGGACGGTAAAAAAGTCGGAAACTGGTAGCAAGGGGTTAGCCATTCCAAAAGCAAATGTATTTGTTTCAATGTTATATGTCAGCCACCGTGAGTATTCACACTCACTTCAGTAAGTGTTGGTTCCCTTAAAGTTGAACGTATCATAAAATGAGTGACACTGCTGAGCCCGAAAAGAAACCAGAGGTGAAGGTTTGGTACAAACGACGCACGTGTATCATTCTACTTATATTCATCTTGGTGGCGATTAGTGTTGCGGCGATCGTCGTCGGTCTTCTTGAAGCAAATGTTTTCAGTTCTGACAGCAAAAACGACGACCCCAAAGAAGGCAGTCTTGGTGGCATCAGTGGTATGGATAGTTCAGCTCCAACCGAGGTTTTATCCACTGATACAGTTAAAGAAGCGGAGCCATCCGAGAGAGACGAAGGGAATGAAACATCAATACCCGAGGAATCTCGTTTCATAGATGGATATCTACCTCCACCCAAGTACACCGAGAAGCAGGTGATGGAGATGAAGCCCGAATGGGAACTTCTGGCTGCTATGGTTATTCCATGGAGTGAGTGGTCAGCCATGTGCGGTGATGGTGTTTGTGGTGAGGGTGAGTGGTGTCGTAACTGTCCTGCTGACTGCCCATGCACTTTCAACTGTGGAAATGGTGTCTGCGAGGACGGTGAGGATATGTGGAAGTGCCCCTCCGATTGCGTCAAGATAACGGGTGCGTGGGCTTTTTTATCATAGAATTATATGTTATAAATTCATACCTGATTGACATATTAATTACTTGTTCGACAATGGAAAATCTTCATCACATCACAACTAAAACATTTTTGTTTATATATTACTTCTTTCCCGTATAGCTACATGCGGAAACGGAAAGTGTGAAATGGACGGAGATTTTCCTAATTCTACAAACTACCGTATTGGATTCGAGAACAAATACATCTGCCCAATTGACTGTCCCTTATCGGACGACTGCGGCGACGGTACATGTGATAAGACAGAGTCTTGCTGGACCTGCCCAAAGGATTGTGGAAAGGTGAGTTGAGCACACTTTTATTGTTTGAAATGTATTTTTTTTTTTACATGCGTATTTAAATATCTTACATGTTGTCTACCTGTTGTTAATTTTTCTCCCAATTGTTAAATAGTGTGAGGATGTCTGTGGAGACTCTAAGTGCGACACAAATGAAAGCTGTGACACATGCCCTCGTGATTGTGGAAAGTGTGCCGTCGTTCATGGAGATAATATTTGTGCCTGGCCCAGAGAGACGTTCCTCGACTCACCCGAAGATTGTAAGGCTTTCATCGAGAGTGGTTTCAAGTACGCCGAGTTTGAAGGTATTCGTTATGCGACACTCAGAGGAGCCGATCCGAACCAGATGATTTTCACTGACAGTAATTGTTTTTACGAAGAGACCAAGATCCCCAACGGGTGGAAGCTTGCAACAGTCAACGATCGATCCACCCGACTCCTTAAGGAATTTTACTTTGAGACTGGGTGTCTCATCATGGAAGGTGGCGTGAGCAAATCTTCAGGCGGAGCGCATGACGAATATTGTTTTGCTTCCCCCCTCCAGATCACAGAGCACGGAAACGGATCTGTGTCTGTTGGTTTCCACAGTGATCAGTGTCCCTCACGAATTCTTTTAGAGGCGATAGAAGAGTAAGTTCTCATGCATAATTAATCGGACATGCAAGGTAATATAAATGGCGTTTCTTCCTTGGTTAACATTGTAAGCATTGACTAATTTACTATATTTTTCGTTGTGTTCTACAAGTGTCATGAGCGCTGACGATTTCGTACCCAAGAAGTGCCCCTACGATTGTTGGGGTAATGGAGCGTGTGATTCGTTAAGTGGGAAATGTTCATGCCACGAACGATGGACCGGATCTTACTGTGAGCGTGTCATCGGAGACTTCCGCGTCCCAGAGCACAGGAAAGACTGGTACAAACCCGAGGCGGGCATTAGTTGGCAGTGGCAGTTGCAGGACGCGATTGATCAATCGTTTGATGTTGATCTGTATGATGTTGATGTTGATACTTCGCCGAAGGTCATTCAAGAGTTGCACGATGCTGGGCGTAAAGTCATGTGCTACTTTAGTGCTGGGAGCTGGGAAGAATTCCGTAGGGATGAGGCCATGTTAGCCAAGTCTATCCGCGGTGGACCTTTGGATTTTGGAGACGGGTATGTTGTATTTGTGGTATGTTGTATTTGTGTAATATCATCAAGTTTTCAATCCTGTTTAAAAATTTACATTGTACTCCCCTTTACAGGTATGAGTATTGCACACTTGTTCAAGTACCTCTTAGTACTTGTTGAAACGTACGTACTCATAAGGTTTCATACTGTCTTTTTTTTAGTGACGTATTCACTGACGAAGCCTGGTTAGATCTTCGCCGCATGGATATGTTTTTAGAGGTCATGCTTCAGCGTATAGATTACGCCCGCGAACAAGGCTGTGATGCAATCGAGTATGATAACCTGGATATGATTATACACGAGCACAACATTCCTGTAAGTAATTGCTTTACGTTTCCTGCATTTTTATTCTCGGTTCGGTTCCATTCCTCGTTATTCATTGCAGCTTTTTTTGTAATAAATACGTGCAGATTCGTTCAAGTGAATTTCAAAGTGAGTTCAAAGTGTATCTGATTTCCCTATTTTTGACGTTACTATTACTATTTTTACTCAGAATGCTGAGTTCGACCTAGGTATTCAGCTCATGTTCAATAAATGGCTCGCTCATCAGGCCCATGCTCGTGGAATGGGCGTTGCCCTTAAGAACTCGAACGAGTTCAACATGTTCTTATCCGAAACCTTCGACATGGTGGTCAATGAGGAGTGCTGGATAAACGGTAATTGTGAGCACTATTGGCCTTTCCTTCAACGCAACAAACCGATTCTGAACTGTGAGTACTTCACATCTCTATGTATGTATTGTGATCGGTCCACGAAAATGAACTTCAGTACTATCAAGAAGAATCCACCGTTAGACGCCTGTCGTGCTGACTGCCAGCAGTCCTACAGCCATGCTCCCTGTGAGTCAATAGACTTTCCTGATAGCAATGGTAGCTACCAGTATGCCAAGTACCCGCAGCTCACCAATGGTTGGTGCCCAATGACTAAGAACACAGATGAGAAGGAATGTTCATTCCCACGATTCCGCACTTGTGACAGTCAGATTGGCTATTAAACCCATCGATCACCCCCGAAGTTGTACAGGGACTGTAGTATAGATATCATAGCAATTGCCTAAACGAGCAGTTATACCATAAGTAAATATATAATTGATGATAGTCTCTTGCTACCATTTCTTCGTGGAGTATAAATTACTTCTCGCACTGAATAATTAGTTTTCCATAATCCCGGTAGGTACGAATACGTCAAACAGCTACATGTATAGAGATATGTACGAGCCAGCATGTTTGAGTATACAATATAATATAGCCATATTGTTTCATAGTTTATTGGAGTATATTCAACCTTGCACATATTTCGTGCGCTTCTTAACATATCGATCTGACCAGTCTTCTATCTCAATCACTCGAACATCATCATTTTCATTGTATACAGTAATAACGTTGAGAATGTCAACGCAGAATCCAAACTGTTATATTCACGTGGTAAGTATAATAGTGTATTAATTAGAGCGGATTAATAAATATCGTCAATTGAATTTGCATCCCATCGCTTTACAAAGTATTTCATTTTGCCAAACCCAACAGTACCCACAGCACACTCAATTTACTTGAACAATAAAGTAGTAAACGCACGGAAATGAGTTGTATCTACTCACCCATTAGTAGGAACGTACATTTACAAAAACAAAACCACTGGGCACTGACTGGAGAAGAAGAACAATTACCTTTCCGTCATCTGATTCCTTCGTCTTTACCCGTCTATACATACTTCGAGGTTCAGTAGCTGACAATGATGTACAGGGGGAAATCAGCGCCTCGAATGTACATTGATCTAGGCGTCTATATGTGTGTATGTAATAGCATGCAAGTGTATGATGTGTGCGTGTAGTCGTGTATGCAGGGCTTACCTAGAACTTGTTTAATCAGCGTCTTGATTTCTTCTGCATTCTTATAAAATTGGAGCTTCCCTTGTCCAATTATTTCGTCCAACTGAAAATCCGCCCGGGGAGAAAATTCGACATAAAAATCCTTTGACACCGCTGTAGTGATTACATTGCGTAATGTTGAAACGAAATGTCAAGAATGCTAGTGCCCGTATGTGTATGTATTTATATTGTCGAGTTTGGGAGAACATGATACTGGCGACAAATATCAGTGGGGGTGTTGTGTTATACTTTACAGACAAATGCACAAGCAACATATTTCCGTATACAAATACACAACATGTATGCTTGGTAGCCCGGCACAGACACACCATCCCATATGATATCGCTTTTGGTATTTAAACAATGAAGCAAACATTCTAACGTTTCCAGCTATTACATACGTGCCTGTATACAAACGACAATAAAGGTTTGCGTAGCACATACTTGGGGCTCCTATCCAGTCAGGAACAAACGCGCCTTCTTGTATGTTATCGTGCTCAGGGATATATGGCTTAATGTCCAGAATTGGAGTGGACTCAACCAGGTCGATACCACTGAGATGGAGAGTGCTTGTTTCAAAATCTATAGATTCAATCTTTGCCAGTCTGTCCAACACAGACATATACAATGTGAACAAATCAAAGCGCATATGTTGAGTCATATAGTTACAGCTGAAATACAAAGTGGTGATACTAAAATCACTGAGTTCGATTATTTGCGAGCAATGCGTACAAAGAAAATGGACGATAAGTGTCGGACAAACGTAACTTCTCATAACGCTCGCTTGTCTCATCTCGTGTTAGCATGTGTATAACGACAAACTCCATTTAGGCAAACAAAATACACATGAACATATATACCTACATATACTCCCACACACGCACGTTATATTAAATATCTGGAGCAACTCATACAGATGTCTATTAAACATCTCAATCAAAATTATACTTTCGGCTTGTGGTAGAATGTCCCCTTCGTAAACTGACACAGCTATGAGAGAAAGAGCGCCCTATTACATGCACACATACACGAACGTTAATACAGACGCCGTCACAGAGTATAAGGTAAACAATGCATACGTGATTCCAATATTATTGGGTCGATGTGGGGACCTGGTCGAGAAAACTCCAACGCGCGCACCATTGAGTCGAGGGGGCTGCACTTTGAACTTCGGCTTCGAAGCCTTGTTGAGAGAGAACATAAATATTAGCCAGATGTGAGAGAAACCTGTTTATACATGTAACACCCAACCACAAAAGTACAGAAAAAATTTCAAGTTATTGTCTAAGTCGTCCATGAAATGACATCTGACACGCAGAGATACGCCCACTCAGTAGCCATCTGCCCACAACAACCTATTACCAATAGTGGCAGTGAAAGTGATTTCGTGCGTTATGTGGTTCATACAAATTGCTAATTTTCCAACACATTTTCCTTGCTCCATAGTCTAGATTAGACATGCACACTCGTACATACCATCAAGCCCATCAAGTGAGTGATGTTGGTTGTTTTTCATCTTTAATGTAAGGCGAGCACGGGACATTGGGGCTAGCCATCCTTGTCGAGGAGTGCCGTTTTTCTCCTTGAAACAAGACTCCATCGTCCCAATGGCCTAGACACAAACGAATGATTCGAGTGTCTTGAATGAGTGATTGTAACTGTTTGTATGGGTACCTGTCTAGTGTTGGCTTCTTAAAATAGTGAGCGTATATTTCGATCAAGATTGTAAAGAAGGTCTGTATCCCAAAGATGAGCAATATACGCAGCCTGTGGTCAGTGGTTTCACTAGGGACCCAGGTATTCCTTTGCGCGTTATAAAGGAGTTATCATATATACACACTAGAACAGATATGCACATTCATATACACATGTACGAACACTGTATGCTATTGGATTTGATCCGACTGGACTTTAAAACGCAGAGGTATTCGTAAAGTTGTGTGCGTGTGGAGTTCAGTATTTGGGACGTGCGTTTTGAAATGAAAGCCTCCTCAGCGAAATTTGTGCATCAACATTTGCACATGCCTACACACACAGTGAGACGGCGTACAAATAAGGATATAAAATTACTGCGTAGATATGCATCCATATATTATTACCATATTACTCTTATGAATGCAGAGTAATAGCAAACCAACCAACTTAATGCTTCAGAAATTCGACATATATAACATATCTACGCGTGAATTACATGTATGCAAGTTAGATATACCACCAGCGTACCTAGCGCGTGTGGAACAAGCATACTGAATACGCATATGCATAGCGTCATGCGCACCGAAACACATACTTCCAACATATAGGACGGCATTTCAGCCTCCGGATCAACCAAAGATAAATCCGTCAATGCCTTTGAGCGTTTTGGAGATACGGGCGCTAAATCTTTTAAGAACACACCACCAGACTTTGGACTAGTACTATCGTCCGCATCCTCGACAACTCCTTTCGTCTCAGTGGTACTCATACTTGCTAAATATCTTACAGATTTATGTATATATGGTAATATAAGTGAACGATATGGGTTCGTGTGTATAATGAGAGTTGAGAACCTTTGTTCTTGTACACTATCTCGCGTAAAATTTTGACTGTGTAGACTAAAGCGTGAAAGTTGTGTAAGAGTTGAGAGAATATGCGTGTGCAACATTAGGTAGGCTGGAGAGGAAGCGAGATGGGTGAGAGAGAGATTCCGTGCATGCATGTATATGTGCGCGTGCGCATGTATATGTATGTTAGTTTGTTGTGTGCATGTGTGTGTGTTGTAGGCAATGTGTGTATGGTATGTGCAACGTGTGTGATTTGTGTGCAACGTGTGTGTAATATGTTGTTCTTGTGATGGATTGAAATGATAACCATGTGCACGTAAGCACGTGCACCTATTTTAACACATCTCATGTCGTAATTGTATGTATAATACAGCAGACAACAAATAACGAACACAATGTTCACGTAACGATCTGCTGTCTGTGTGCACAAACATAAACACTAAACTGCACGATGAACGCACATGCACATCGTCGTATCCAACAGTGTTTGACAACTGCTTTTGCACAACGGCACGTTAGTGTGGCCCAGGCGCGAGATGTACGTTTCCAATCGACGCTCACGCATGTTGACTCCAAAGGTTGCTTTGTGCGTCTCGTGCTTCCCTGTATCCTTGACTTTGATTGTTTGTGTAAAGGGATTTATGCAATTCTTTCATAATTGTACATATCTTAATTTAAGTGCATGTTAAGAATGTGTTTTAAAGTATATGTGCGTGTACAACGTGATGTTTTTTTCACTCCCACGCCCGTTAACGGTACAACGATCTCTTGTGCTTTCGCCCACGTTGTATCCCGCAAAACATGCAAAGCACATATGGTTTAGACATTCATACATACATATTATGGCTTGTGTTTTTATATCAAGAATCATAAGCGTATCGCGTTTATCGTCTTCCGGAAAAAAGCCTTTGATTGACTGCAAACGTTATGTATGAGAAGGGTACTATTTCACAAATCCTAGATGTAATAAAGTTGAGATTCTTGTTTCCTTGCGTTTATCATGTTTGTATTAGACCCATACATGTTCGTAAACACGCGCATACGTACACATCCTCATGCATGGCACACATGTGCTAAAGTTGCCGTCAGTACCCTTCAAGGTAACGTGAGGCTGCACCTGTTTACGAAATATGTGTATTAATTAGAACGATCCACACTCCGCGCCCCGCTTTCCCTTTACCACACACAGAGAGCTATAATAAATACAAAGGACACTGTCCCCGCCGGGCACATAACATTGTCAACTAGGCAATGTACGTGCATTTCACCCTCTCCTCCCCTCTCTTCTCTACTCTCTGTCTTTCTCTCACTCTCTCTCTGTGTGTGTGTGTGTGTGTGCGCGAAACAACTGCTCATCCAGTACTGTACAGAAACACACATACAACGCCCCAATATATAAGTTTTTATGAGCGTATGCATAACTTATACATATACCTCGCCTCAATGGTACAGGGAAAGCATCAATGGTGGATGTCACTAACAAGTTAGAAACCACACGTGTGGCACTGGCCGAGTCGTTTGTAGAGCTGAACAGAGAGACGTACGAAAGGGTACGAGACAACACCATGAACAAGGGAGATGTTTTGACTGTTGCGAAACTAGCAGGCATAATGGGTGCGAAGAGAACTGCAGATCTTATACCGCTATGCCACCCTTTAATGCTTAGTAAAGTTAGGTATTTGAGTGATGCATGCATTTGTTCGTCAGCTGTGCACAAAGGCAGCTATACCTATTCCATTGATAATACATATTTGAACGTACGGTGTTTTGATCTGTGTTATGCAGTGCTTACTACCACAAACGGAGCAGTGCATACCCTCCTATATATGTAAATTATTTACTTGCGATTTTGATGTGGATTGTACTCTCTGTTCTATGTCGATTTTAGTTGTTGCCCTCACAATCGCCCCGCCGCCTCCCCACCATTGCACGGACCACCAGTATCTTCCCCTGTTTTTGAAATGTTATCCCTTGTGTCTTGCACAGAGTTGACTTGTCATTGGATGAGACAACACACTCAATACGAATCCAGTCCGAGGTGAAGACCCGTGGGTCAACTGGAGTAGAAATGGAAGCTCTCACTGGTGCGTACTAAAATCTTCGTCCATGCGCACAAAATATCCTGTTATGTACATATACATGATATGTATGAGTGTATAATTGTGTAAATGAATACTTTGTATACTATGACGTGTTGTCACAGTAATAGAGGTGTGTGGTTGCAATTCGAGTTAGATTGGCATGTCTTCCAGTGAACCTTGAAATTGTTATTGTCAACTTTGTATGTCACGTTGAATATATGTGTGCATGCATACACACTGTGGTATGATTGGCATGGTACATGGGTGTAGGTTCATTGTTGTGTATATTAGAATATTCATTGTATGGAACTGTCCTTATTTATCAGCCGTATCAATAGCCGGGCTCACAGTGTATGATATGTGTAAAGCCATGGGTCATCAAATCTCTATAACCAACACCCGGCTTATGCGCAAGAGTGGAGGTAAGAGTGACTACGTCAACGACATGTGAGGATTCATTACCGAATATTACCACTCGTGGCTATTCTGCATGCACTCGACACCGATGAATATAGTGAGGACTGTTCGATAGAGTCGTATGTATGTGCAAATATTCTTCTACTTGTTGTCTTGCGCTGGAGACATGATGGCTGTGTTTTCTTGTTGGGTCTTGATAATGATGCATTCGTAGATTTTGGCCCTACTACTTGTTGCCGTTTAAGGAGAAGAGCCGAAAGTAAGAGCTTAGTACACATTGTATATAATTCCCGCTCCTCTGGATCGCAAGTATACATGCAAATGATACCTATGTATACTCATGTATGCATAGCTAAAATGAGGAAACTTGTTTATAGAGAAAATGTTGGATTGCCTCGTTCTTCTTTCGACATTAAACATACATGGCAAGTATGTACAGAATGCTCAAAAATATTCGTGTTTCTTTGCCACATAAAAGCTCATTTATGTATGAACTTCGAATCAGTAGAAAACTTGCAAAGTGCATATGATGACTGGGGCAACAACACGTGCGCTTCATCCTCGCTCTTTACGGATACATGCGGTATCTTATCATGTAGCACATTTAACCGTACACTATTTATTTACAATTTTGTGTTATATGATTTCTCAATATGTATAGTGTATACCTTGTACCTAGAAGACAGCATCAATGTGCATTAATAATATGTAAAAATTTCCATTAACAACGACAATGGACCATATATAGAGTAGCAGTGGACAAATGTACGTGCAACGTACCGTGGGAACATTGCATTGTATCATACAATGGCTAACAGTAAACTAGCTTGATCCCAGGAGTGTTGACAAAATAATAACATTAACACGCTGATAACGGCACTCTTCTAAGGTAGCGGCACCAAACAATGGTAATTCTAAGAAAGTAGGCGTGTTCGATAACGACTAACATAATAGACAACTAATCAAATATAAAGTACTTTACAATATACGAGCTTAGTGCTGCAGCAGAATGATTTCATATGGGCTGTAGAGAACCGATGTGACGATCTTCCATTATTTCTCAATTTACTCGTAGGTGTATATCATGGAGTCGTGTTTTCAGAAGGCTCTCATTTACACTTTATGCAAGTTCACAAGTGGGTAAGGACACTACTCATAGATTCAGTCTCGCCATAAGATCGCCCACTTGTATTCAGACATCAAGAAATTCCAAAACTACCTACAAGGTTAACTTATCTTGAGTGACTTTTACTTCCTCGCATTGATGCCCGTGGCTCTCTGAAGCATATATCCAGTGGGGCGACAGCGTTGGAGTAGGAGGCGGGCCTGTCAACAAAATAAACAATACACAAAACAATACAAGAGCCAGACAGATCAATATAACACATATGTACATAAACTGAGGTACATACACCACAGACATCATGTATAATATAAGATTCGCACAGCATATTTCGTACACTGAAGTATATCGTGCAACTCCATTTCCTAAAATAACGGAACTCAACAAAATAAATACTCAACAACTGTAGGCATACGCACGAGTATGCGTACACATGCTCACACCATCGTGCAACATTGCAAGCGTATAATAAGTGACAACCACACAGTCTTAAGTATTGGTACCTTTTGGTAACAGACATCCATTCGTCTCCTTTATTGTTGAGTAGATATCCAACGAACGTCCGTGGGCAATAGCTTCAGAATTAGATGGTGTGATACAGTCCATATCCACCTGATAAGTGAGAGATGTCGAAGTATATTGACATCTCGTTCTTTCCGTGTGTATATAGCAGAATCCGAACAACCTACAGGAACAGACACATGTACATGATACATACGTAGAAACATACACTTATGTACCTCTTTGCGGAGAACGGTGTCAAGATCAATAGCTTCAAAGAAGGCGATACCCAATGGCAGATCAGTAAATTTGAGTTTGTACGAAAACATCGCTCTCACCCATATATTGGTCAACTGCAGCAATGTTGGAAGTGTGTACATGTGAGTGCTAGTGTGCCAGAGTGAGTGTATGTATGTGTACGTGCAGCGGTGAATGTCTATTCATACATACATGAGGGAATGAGTGAAGTGTGTACATGTGAGTGCTAGTGTGCCAGAGTGAGTGTATGTATGTGTACGTGCAGCGATGAATGTCTATTCATACATACATGAGGGAATGAGTGAGTAGATGTGCGTCTTGTACGTACATATTTGTGCTTTCTGGGTTTGTTATTTCGTGAATTGTAAGCATCAATTACAATAACTAGGGTTATACATTCACTGTCAATGTGTAGTGTGTGTATGTGGCACAGGCACATTTTGTCTACGTGTGTATGCAGGAGTGAGAGTATATATGCAGGAGTGAGAGTATATATGCAGGTACTATTGTATACGTAATTGTATGCATTTGCAGTCACGAGTCACTTGCGTACTCAATATACACACAATTGGTCACCTGTAAAGCCAACGCTATACGTTCAGCATCTTCTTCCTTGACGAGATATCGAACTTCATCGTGTATAGAAATCATAAATCTAATATGTGATGAATGCCGGTGTAGGATCGTGTTCGTTCTTTTTCACTTAAGAGCTTGTGTGCTGGTGCGTGCGCAGGTGCAGGTGCGAGTGCCAAAGCCAGTGTTCGTATGAGGAAGCGAGGGAACGACTCCAGACAAGGGCTTTGTATGGGTGATATTAATTGTATATGCGTGTAAAAAGTGTTATTAACTATGAGTACATACCTCGCATCTATCTTATATGCATTGCACAGATATTTCATTGTGACAAGCATGAGATGAAGATAGTCCACAGCAGAACTTTGTACAACCCAGTTGACTCGGCTGCGTAGAAAATCTTTGCCTACTGACGCTGTCGACAGAACCTTACTCATATTTACACCTATAGTACAAAAGCGTAGAATACAAAAGGGTACACATGCATATTGATACGCATGTACAAGTCCGGGAAAGTGTTAAGTATGAATGTGAGCGTATACATGTTCAATACATATTGTTGAGATTGTTATTATCGCGGGTTCGAAGTCCATTCGGATAAAGAGAATGGGTAAAAATGAATGCAAACGTGTGTACCATGCTGAAAAGGAAAATATTTCATGTAAATGCACAACTGGGAATACAGTTACACCACAATACGAGCAACATGATTAAGATGAGTAGTTGTGTAGCAACACCCTGGTACATATACGCATTCGCCACACATACGCGCAACGCATACAATAAACATAAAAGCGCACGTCAACATATACAAACTACCCACATGCACAACAATTTATGCTCGTACATGACAGGAAGTCGGCCGGCAACTAGGATATATGGAAGGTTGACCATATAGGCATGTCCATACTTACATTCCGATGATAAACCAGGGGAGACCTCACACATGCTCGCATAAATATGTAACAAGAGCATTCAAACATACACAAACATATATTTGACCAAATGTACCTAAAACTGGTGTCTTCGGATTAACGTCCTTGGCGATTTTCTCAAGAGCATTGAACATATGCGACTCGGTACCATGTCTCCATTCCACATCTATTGCCTCAGACTCCCAGTTGCGCTTGACCCCTCTATAGTATGCCTGTTGATATATATGTATGCGTTGTACGAACATATGTATTTGAACGCAGCTAGTTTCGGGAGCGTCAAAATATGCACTCATGTAATGCCGCAATTGATCTCAGGCCTCAAATTTGCCGAATATTTCATGTATGCGTTTGTGTGTGTTTGTGATTTCATTTGTTGTTCAATCCATTCTGTACTGGATAATTTCGACCGTACTGATTTAGGACATACAACCTATGCCACACAAGATAATACGCATATGTGTGCGTTTGCCTAGGCCATCTCATGTATACATACTATCAAACAGAGCTGTGCGGGCGATTGGTCAATAATAGTTTGTCAAAGAGCAAGTGCAAGTGTGCGAGTGAACAGAACAAAACAAACGGAGAAATATTTCAATTCACGCACATGCACACTTGCAAGTGGAACACGTGCGTCTACAAAAAAGCACGTATACGTAGGAGCACTTTAAAAACAAACGTTCCGTGAACGTATATACATAGAAATGCAAATGAGAAAGACGAAAATACTATCTTCCATTTGAAAAAAAATCTCGTGAATTCAGAATATACATTGGGTGTAGGTATATTAAACGGAAATGGAAGTTTTGCATTGTTTATGCAAATGTACAGCAACTGATTTAGTGTTCTAGACAAATTTAGGTATGGTATGTGAATTGCATCTTTGCATGGGAATATAATCGACGAAATATAGATAAAGGTATATATGATATGCACGTGTAGTCAATAAACATCACAATACGCAACCCCACATACCAACGAAATAAAATCGACAATACCTGAAGAGTTTCTACCGTTGTCCATTGGCCAGCCACCTTCAGTTCAGGTCTTTCCCTCGTAATTTCCTCTGCTATGTGGGGGGCAATTTTAAGCCACCGCGTCCCCTGTTATATATACGAGCATAGCGAGCGTATACATGCACATAATCGTGCCAATGTGTGAGACAACCCGGGAGGTGTGCGCATGAGTGTGCGTGACCGTCCATATTCCAGAGTTCAGATCGATAGAGAGAAGACGACAATCGTATGTCTGTTTGTGTTTATACACATGGTACGTACTATGTGAATCACAATATGAGGTTTTGTTATACATACACTCTTCATACACACCTTGGTATTTATATAAAGGTCATGTGCGCGTTTTTTCCCTTCAGCGACTTCGATGCTGCGGTTATGTTGCAACAATAAACGAGTAGCGAACGCTTGCCCAGCACCATAGATTCGTCCATAGTTGAAAATCTTTGCGAACATAATGATGATGTTAGTGAAAATATATGGAAATAACTGCGTGTGTGTGACCGAATTAGTGTAAGTGTTCACTCGTGCTCGCGTATGATAAGATATTAATTGAATTCTGATTGTTTATGGCATTTATACTATTTAGGTAAGTTTGTGTGGGTATGAACAACATTTTCTTTGTCTACAGTACAAAAAGGTATCAATGTTTACAAAACAGGTTACTTTCCACTTCGATAGTAGTTTTGTGTGAATATGTATTTAATATGTACCTGTTGTGTGCGTGTGTGTGGAGTTCGACTGCAAGATTTCAATACATTTGCGTACGCTTACCTTCGCGGTATTACGGTCCAGTCCTACGAGCGCAGCAGTTCGTGAATGAACGTCCGTCCCATCCGCCTTTTGACCCCGTAGTGCCATCCATCTATACATACGTACAGACACACATACACAGACGTCCCATATGAATAATTGTCAGAAAAATTTATTGCACCTTCAATCTTCAAGCATTCACAGTAGTATAGTAACATCTCTATTGTATATGTGAACGTATGCGGACGTGAAAATCATGCGACGTGGTAGATACTGTAGGTAAGCGCATCATTTGCCCAGTCTTCTACAACACATGAAACGAACGTGGTAGTCTTTGTACGTTGTGTATAAGAGTGAATTTCGAACAATACAAATAAATTGTATTGCGAATCTTACACATACCCCATTGCAGTACTGCCATGTAATCCGCAAAACTTGGCGTCGCCCATCACTGCAGCAATCCACAACTCCTAATATATGTACGCTTTGACGTGTGAATAGATTATTTCTTCATTGATACGTATTTAGTTGTTGTGACTAATATCAGTTACCTGAGAATCGACATCTGCGCCTACTAACTTGTACCCGGGAGGTGCTCGTACCTGGGCCTTCAGCTCTGAGCCCACTCGGTTTTCTTTGGCGTTACTCGCTAGCAGTAAAGGGAACATATGACTATCAGTCGATGGATGATGGTGATGAAATATGTACACATAAAATCATGTATAGGCTTTTTTCTCATTCTCGATAGAGTAATAAGTACGTGGATAAATATCTATTTTGTGGTGTATCATGTCGATTTCATCACATATACCTACAACCACGTTCACAAAGATACCAACGCAACACCACAAGTTATTCACGTAAAACGTACGCGCAGGCATACATACATGCACTATACATACTACATAGAGCAGGAGATGCAAGCAAAATTCTTCAAGCTACTGGAACAATGCTATATCTTTTTCAAGTCAAGTATAAACACCATACGGCCACAAATACCTGTTAGCCATGTAGCCTCTACGGCTCTCCTTGTTACGGTGCCAGCACTGAGTAGCATTGGGATTATTGCCATCACATTGCTTGTTGGGTCTTTGTATACCATTTGGTTCTTAACACGGCTTTTCGCGCTGATCCAATACGAGCACTCTGCCGCCTTCTCAAGAGCTTCTTTCGCTTCAGGATATTGACTGGACAGCACGCCGGCCTCAATGTCACCAAGAAAGGACTGAAAATATGACAATACGTGTATACGTCTGTACATATAGTTATACTTGCGTGTGTTTGGAATTGTGGCTGCTTGCGAAGTCGTGTCTAGAACTCGTTTCACATGAAGGTGAATATTCGATTGCTGCTCACAATAGATCCGTGGACTGGATCTCTTTTACATATCACACCTCCCACAGGTCATGCACACACACACCTGTACTAACTCTTACTCTACATTAACATGTGTATTTTACGTTTGCACGCTCATGTGCGTTTAGGGACTAATTAGTAAACTCTACCATCATCTGAACACACAAACCATTAACTTAAGCACAAACTAAGCTACTCACAGATCCTATATCCGTATTATAGATTCGCCTACATCTGTCGTTTCTTAAACTATCAAAAAACCACGCACAAAAGCTATGCTGAAAATAATCATCCATACCTTAGCTAGAGGATTGCCCACATTAGAGCCATCACCAGCAGAGTGCGGCAATTTGACGAAAAACCTGACACTTTCTTCATCACTTACACTTTCAAACTCACTCTGACCCGCTGGCGCTTTCAAGTCTTCATCTACCACAGGATTTGATTCGGATTTATACGTCCTCTTCTTTGAGATTTTCTTGGCTTCCATGTAGCCCCACGAGCGTATAGTAGTGTCGTATATAACAGGATGATTATTCCATCGAAGGCGAAGAAGATATGGCGCGACACGCTGGAATGCGAGTAATTATATGTGTGTATGTGCATCGTATAGGATACGTGATGCATATTCGGAATTTTGTAAGTTTGTGTCACTTCTCAACAAAATGGGATAACGGGTGTAATTGAGAGTAATTGGTATATGCATTTGTAGTGATGATCATCATGTTCAATCCTTTACGCTGACATATACATGAGAAAGTTTTGTGTGAGCACTTGCATATACTGCTTACTGTGCGTGTCGTGATGACAGGCTTATCCGATCCTTTTGTTTTACACAAATCTCGATACCACTTGGGTTTGTTCTGCAGGGTAGTACGTTTCAGCTTTCCTCTTGGCAGTGTCCAATCCAGATGCTTTACCCAGGGATCATCAGTGGGTGGTTGTTCCTAACAGAATTACGAAATAAGTCGGTACATTCGTGTCTCGAGTAAGTCGGAAGTCTTTATGCAGAGTATGCGAAATGTGTGCAAGTTTTTGTCTACATTTAATACAGTTTGTCTTGATTTATGCTTTATACAACTTCCGACTAGTTGCATCTCCCACATCCTTAGCGTGTGCGATTTCTATGTATAAAATCCACATTGAGTGCATGTGCATAAGTTTGGTTGAGAAAGTTATACACTAGTTTATGCCTACATTGCACACTGCATTACAGAAGTGTGTTACAGAATCAAAGTTCGGGGCTGCGCTCATTTCTTTTCAGTAACTTCGACAAACGTTTTGGGTACGATTATATACAACACTCATGGTTTCATACAATATATATATATGCTTACGGCAAAGTCGGGATACTTATCCAGACACTCCTGTGCTAGCTTTAGTAAATTGTCTTCCACAGTGTTCATTCTATCAGCCAGTGCCTTGTCTGCTACATCGACAAACTTGAACCAATCATTAGAAACGGGCAGATAAGTGGAACCCATCTCTAACATGCCCGCAAACGTGATTGAGTTGATCGTTGGAAACCAATTGCTACCAATGACTTTGTATACCTGTTTATATTCACGAATGTTTATATTTGTTCATTAGTTTTTATGTATGAACTTATCTATGTATAAATAAAAGGGCGTGATTCGGTTTGATTGTTAGATTACTCTTATCAAGAAATTCGTTGTATCAAAAATAGACAAAAAATATAGATATATTTCTCCAAATCACGCCAAACAAGGCCACATACGAGAACGAACTGAGCGATGGAAATTGTTCCATTGAATAATTAATACTTCTATCAACAAAAATAAACAAATTGTCATTTGTGCCATGAACGTCCAAGTGCTTGTGTATGCTTGCGTGCGTCCCGTGCTTTTGTATATTTTTGGACAATGTCTTCCTTGCGGGATTACTTTGCTCGGCTTATCCAACCTGCGACCCATATGTTCTTACCGAAAACCTACACAAATATACTTACAAACCCCTAACAGCACAATACCTCAAACGTTGCTTGCACATCTGTTGCGCAGTATGTAAAGAGTTCTTGCGCTTTTTCTTGTACCTCGGACAAGGTCCCCGTCTTGAAAATATTTCGAACGGCTTTATCCAATTCGCGACCTTTGTATAACTTATACCTGTTATATATACATGTAATGTAGATGACTGTTAGACAAACAGGTGAATGAGGCAGAGGTCCGTGTTAATGGAGATCAATAATAGTAAAAACACAATTCATAAATGTCTACATGTTTGTTCGACATATAATGTTGTGGGGTATTCAATACACAAGTCTGTGAACGCTACACAAACACGAACATGAAGCAACAATGCAAGACTATCGTTTTAACAGTCAATTAGGCACATATTCGATCTATTCTTCAATCCCATAATACTGAGCCAAGCAGAAAAACACGTAGTAGTATACGTAAACTCGTGTTGAAACGAAAAGATGTGTACTAAAGCCCATGTGTATGTACATACACTTGATCAAGGCCATTGGTTGAAGTTTCAGAGATCCAAACCTTACGAGAATACGATGGTTGCTTCTGCGTAGCATGCCAAAGTGAACGCTGTATATAGCGTATGTAAAAAATCAACATCGATATGTGGAGTACGAGTACGTGTCCGTGTTTGTGCGTGTGTGCTCATGTGAGTACAAGTGTGAGTTTCACTGTTGGTCGGAAAGTGACTATGAATTAGCACTAATATCCATCAAGGTAGAGGCAAAAGTGTGTAAATATCAAGTACTACTCATCTTTTGTGTGTTCAAGAGTACATACCTGTCCACTGCTCATCCCACTGTAGCACATGTGCATCGACAACGTATCTAAAAAGCGATTATTTGTGCCTCCGAGATGATATTCCTGTATATACAAAAGATTTACCATGAAATATTATTGTACATGTACGTACACATACATACATACATACATACATTGTGCATGTTTGGCCAACGGATACATAAATCGAAATAATATTTTACTTGGGCATTGAAAATTCTAAGAGTCCATTTTGAAAGAACCTAACAGTACGAGCAGATACTATCGTAGGACCACCATCCACACACAATTCGCAGACTTGAGACGAGCTTGCCTGCATGCTAATAAAGACAGGTGTAATATACCTCGGCTATTTTACTTCGATCGAAGCTAACATTATGACCAATGATTAGTCGTGGGCTATTACGAGGGACGCCTGCTTCCTCTGGTAAGTCGAACGGTATGAGTTCCTGCTCGGGTACGTTTGGTTTTGTCCCATCAAGCTTTTGGCTACACCATGAATACCTGCAGGCGAGAAATCATTGTATGGAAGTATGTCATGTTGTCTGAGATATTGAAAATAGGCGTTCCCATAACATACACATGCATATATACATAAAAATCGGAAACATACAAAACAATTATATATAATCACAGCCAAAAAGCGTACAAAATTGGACTCCCTTAAGCAGTCACTAAATAATCAAGAAAGTAATACATTTCTCCAATCATCAGAGCCTGGCCTGTATACGTAATAATTGGATAAATATATATGTGTGTGATATTGTCATATTTACCATGCATCTGTTGATGCAGCCACCGCCATAGTAGGAAAATGATACAACCCGTTCTTATCAATCAACGTTTCCACATCAAACACCAGCACAGCTTCCAATGGGGCAGCAACAGCAACTCCCTGATGATAAAACATTTGTTTCGTTTTAGTGTTTGTGCATGGATGGTGTGCACGTGTTGGTGTATCGTGCGTAGGTTTGTACCTTATGATTACATCTTACGTATGTGTATTTGTGTTATTCTTAAGACCTGTCAACATGAACTCAAGTGACGCAGTATTTTGGATTGTGAATGTGCTTGATTGTGCGCTTTTGAAACCACGTTACGTCTTGTATGTTAGGCACTAGCAATGAGAAAACATTCCCTATCAAACACCAAACGGAAAATTCGTATATACGTGAGATTTGACAATACTGTGTCTGTATGTGTACGTGAAATTTGTGCTTGTGTATACATATTAGTCTCTACTATATACTCGAAATGTAGAAATGTCACGCAAGTAAATCTTAGAAAACAAATCGCAACTACATCACTATGGACATCAACATATTTGTTCAAGCGTACCTATATATTCGTTTGTATTTCGTTACTGCTCGCAGTGCAAAGACCACAAGCTATATAAGATACCAACCATTTGCCACAGTATGTGTATCTAGTCTCGCTTAACAAGCACATACATCAAACGCATATATACACCCTCACATATGTCCCTCCCACACATGAGCCCTACGTGGGTATATGTATGAGATTTTGAGGTTTAGTTACTACACTCACTCCACATATATAATTATATATAACTACATATATGCCGATATATATAGAAACAACCCCACCGGCACGAACCTCCGGCTGTTGATGCGTGTACCTAGTCCACCCGCTCTTCACCACCCACTTACTTGGCATAATTGGAAGTTCGGTTTTGGTTTGCAAGAGCGCCCATTCAAAGTATGGACTCTGTATGTACGCGTGCATGAGGTATATATAGATATATACATATTGTGATGTACGTATATGTAATGAAGTATATGTAATGAAGTATACAATGTTCGTTCATGATGTTGCAGACGTTGAGAACGCGCAAACACACAACAGTGCTAACAATCCCAAATCCTTCACCCATCGCTGCAGATACTAAACAGCACCCAAACATTGGTCATGGAAATAGATACAAATTCACGCACACGTAGCTGCACTCGAACATGCACACAAGTGAATTACGCACACTTACCGCCATAGTGTCACCAATGATCTTATAGTGTTCTTCAATGTTTTTGCCTTCCAGAGGGACACCTTTTAGCTTCTTGATAAGTCGAACCTTTTCTTCCTCTAAATGCATAGATAGGTTACAAGAAAGATATATTGGATCTGTGCATGCGACACGTCTGCCAAGTGTTTTGATATCCGTACTACGGTATATTGTGCGTCAGGATGTGTGTGCGCGTATGCGTATGTAGGTGTGCACATATATGGCTATGCTTATGTACATACATGTTGTATACTAGCTTCTACACAACGTGCACACATAAAACTAACTCACAAGAAAGCCCCAATAGCTAGAAGACATACTCTAAATCGCTAAGTACATAATGTTCATACGCGATACATATACCTGTGGGTATTCTTAAAAGGCAATACACCAATGTGCATGTATTTACCCATGCAAAATCATACTTACCCCCAGAGCTAGGTGGCATCCTATTCATCAACAGATTATGTGATTTTAAGTGTGAAATGGCTCTCCTAACCTTTTTATCATGCTCTGGATCGTTTATACGCTCACCGAACAGAACAGAGCGTAAACACTCGGGCAGCATTGGTACATCCAACTCACTCACAGGGAAGGTGTTCGGCGTAACACCAGACGTATGACCAGATGACAGCGCGGACTCATGCGTATCTGTGGTTGTGAACGTGGTTGTGGACATGAGTGGATGTGCGAGTGTGGGTGAAAGTGGGAAAATGTAGCAGTATTGATCTTAGCATAATCTTTCACGATAACCGGTTTACAGACTTACCAACGTCACTCATTGTAGTGGTTGATTTAGGTGTGTATAACACCTCAGGTTTGGGAGACACCGAATCCTTCGATTTAGAAGTATGCTTCACTGCAGTTGGCGCACCCGTTTCACATTCCAGAGTCGTTGTTGTTGGCTTTACGGAATTGGGTTTGTAAGAAGATTGTGTGATGGTCCTGTTTCTCGTCACAGAAGTGGACGCATGTCTAACTTTAAGAGTACTACCATGTGTGGGGTTCACTAGCGGCAATTCAGCCATCTTAACATGTACTACGTTCAGTTTACCAACGATATAATTAGAACTAACAGTGGACTTAACCCTTGCTTGCGACTGCGATAGATGTACATGTCTCCAAGGTAGACTCATGCGACATCTCGGGTGTGTGTACGCCAGAACCCCACTCTATAGATGAAGGTGTTTGATGTGAATGCACAGAGGTAAGTTAACAAATGGTCAGAAGAGATATTGACGTTGAACTTTCCTACATATTATGGCTGAAAAATCATGGCGAAGGAACGAGAAAATGAGTACAAGCCTGAGTTGGTTAGCGATGATCATGAAATTGCGATGATCACATTCGCGTTGTATGTTCCTGTACACGTGCATTGAAGGCGTGTAAATGTCCTAGGAAGATAACTGACAATATGCGGTATACATGCATGAGCACAATACATTTGCGACACACAGGGCAACCAACCGCATACAAGCATACACACAAACACACACATATATTTAAGTATTCCTCGTTACCTGAGAAGTTCGGTATAGCACTCGAGCTGGGATGCGGATGGATAGAAGCATTGTGACAAGCAGAGATTCCAATAGAGATTTACTAGCCAAGTTTTATGTTTCGCACATCCATTTCTCAGCTCTGCACACTATATAGGTATGTGTGTGGTAGTGCAACGAAGTTATACATGCACTGAGAATTACATTTGCACCCTTTCACCTGAACACACCCAGTGTGAGGGAGCATGTGTAGGTGTTATACATATATACACAAGGGGAATAGTATGGATATCGATTTTAATAAATGGATACGTATGGGTGGATGAGCTTCGCACGAGGATATGTAGGGTACGTATGAGAATATGGTGTGTACATGTGTGAACTTATGTGTGCGAGTACGTATGCCTGTGTATGTATGAACTTAAGTGTGTGTACGTATGCCTTCATGAGTATTTGTGAAATGTACATGCTTGTATAGAAGTGCGCGGGCCCACAAGAACCAATGCCCTCGCTGACGGAAACGCATTCAAAGGGTAATCAAAATAAAAAACGTACATCCTCTGCAGTATATGTCAATCGGATGACCCGGATGTAGTAACGGTTATATGTACTTTACAAGTGTTTACGCCTCTGTTACGAGACAACAAAATGGCGGGGAAAAAGCGCGAACGCATAGCACATGAGACATCTGTCAGGGGCACGTGTTTGATATAAGTATACACAGATACCATATGTAAATAGTGCGTGTGTATATATAGATGTAAGTAGTGCGTGTGTATATATAGACATGCAACGAAGACTTCGTCAAAAGATACACGTTATATATATCTTTACTGATACGTATGGTGTACCTCATGGTGTGTATTCATACTAGATTGCTACCTCGAGGCTATGCTATTATATACGTATATAGACATAATTGCAGTATACAACATGTACACGTTTATGTTCTTGTATTGTATATTCCAAGTGAGAATGTGCATAACTTGTTTTGATAATCATCGTCACCGATCGTAAGTACACGTTTGTACTTTGTTATTTGCATATATCAAGGGCATATGTGAGTGTAGATTACTTGACAGCTTTCAAAACAATCTATGGTTTTCGAAACAGCTTTGAAATAATTGCGAGGTGTGCTTAGCCAGTACATTCGTAGAACCTCTATGCTTTATCCTATTCATACTTTCAACACCACTAACAATTTTTGAGTACATACAATAGATGCTTCGCAAAGACCACTATTCAAAAGAAAGGAGCCTCATACGAACTGAACGCAAGAGGTCCATTAAACGATATTCAAGGGAAGCTTATCAGTTGCGCTTTTAAACCCTCTGTAAAAGAGATACGAATGGATGAGTCGTTGGGTAGACAACAAGATAACTAGACCATCGTATCCGAGCTGTTCGAACTGTACAATGTTCAAAATTGCACCATCAGGGAGATGCTACAGAAACGATAACGCACTCCCATTTCGGATATAAATGTTATAATAATCGAGCAGTGTTCTTGCAAAGTACGTATTCGTATCAATGATAACTCAACACGTAGACAAGCATAGTATGATCCATGGTATTAGATCATCAACTACAAAGAATGGGAATGTGTATGCGGACACGTTGCTATTGGAATAATATCCCGCTGGAGATAGACAGATAGGTATTTTAGTATGGCACAACTCATACAACATCAATACCCTATCACTGTACAGGTCCTTCTCCGTACTTTACACTTCCTATCAGAAAACAGTCAAGTCATTCACAAACCTCGAGCTGGCATTTGATCGAAATGACACAGCCATGGTCTAATATGTACGCAGATACACAGATATACATTTCTGTGTATATATCTCCATGCCACCTCTATGAATATACTTACCACTAATAGATGACAAATATACTCCAATATAACGAAAGTGTAATAATTCTAAGGATGTATTTTCGTCTACATTGTTAATAAGTGATCATTTCTTGGCACCTTACGGAAACATCCCCTGGCTTGATAAAGTGTTGCACATAAGCAGCAGCAGCACTCTCCTTTGATGCGCATATCTATTCAGTACACTCTTCGATGTTCCAGTCATGTGTCCATAGCACATTGACATTACGGCGACTGGGACATGTTACACTCAATCCACGCGTAGTCAAATCATGCAAGATGCCTGTAAGTATACTACAATGTCTAAGATTTCGATGGAGTCCCAGGAATATACTTTCCGTCAACCAGATATGCAAATATACGCTCTTTCTTGGCATCCGATGTAGAGATTAACTGAGCGTTGTCTAAAGCCGAATACGTAGCAGAACCATCTTCCGTTGACATAGACATCTTCAACAAAGTGCCTTTAACAGCCATATACTGTCGCGGCTGTAAGTTTTGTTCCGCGCAAAGCTGTCGTTCACCCGAATCCAACAGCTCACTACCGTCACTCAAGTTTGTATTATCCAAACCATTCATCATCTCATCACCGTCTCCAGCATCACCAATATTAACTATTTGTTTCTTCTGTATCAAGTCTTTCTCCATCGTGATTGATTTTGAGCTATTCTTAAATACATTCACATTTTCACCTTCACTGCTCGTACAAGCCGACGGATTGTAATTGTCACTTTCTCCACTGTTATAAAAGCCTTGTTGTTGATGCTTCCGTAAATGAAAGTCAGTTTCCAGTTTAAACTCATCACTGAGTTTGGTAAGCCCAATTTCTCTGTACCCTTGCAATCGATGTATACGAGCCTTCAACCGCCTCTCCCTCTCTAATCCTTGTACGAAGGCATCAAACTCTGAGTGATCAGAAAATAAACGTGCAAATCTGGTGAGATCAACCCTCTCTTTGTCCGTTGCACTTTTACCACCACCATCAGTCTTCAGTAAAGGAGAGTATTGATATCGGCACGCGCGTTGTGAGGTTGGTGTACCTTTAGTTGTTGATGCAGCTGTTGATGTGATTCTTGTAGTGCGGGCCTCCCTTTCATATTCCGTGAAACCATTGTCGACCACTAACTCTTTCATGCAAGTTCGCTCGTCCAGAGCGCGGTTGTACATCTCGATTATTGCCGATTTGAGAGAGCGATCAATATCAAGATCATCGTCTTGAATTACAACATCTTTAACACTCTCCTCTGCTTCATTGTCGTACTCTACCTCAAAATCTTTGCGCAGGGGCATGAACCCTGCCAACTCGGGTTTAACCTTAGGTTTTATCCCAAAGTTATTACCACCAGCACTGATCAGATGGAAAGGTGGTCGCATGTGCAACGAGTGATCAATCTGAAGGCTGAAGTCCGGTAAGGGTGTCGTCGGAACATTGATATATACGTTCATATAATGTGCTTGGCAGGCGAGTGCGTCCCTACGCTCACTACCTACTTCAGCTGCAACGTGTTCCCAGTCTTCAAGTCCATACTTGCGTATGCCCTCAATAAGAGATAACTCCTCGCTCGCACTCCATGTCTCCTGGTACGGCGATATCAACCCGATGTCAATTATTCGATAGCGATGTGTACGTTCGTGCGTTCCGATTTCTTTTCCCATAGCAAAACAGTCAAGACATAAACACACATTCAAACACTCTGTGCACAGCACATGTATGCTCTTGTAGATCGACTCCTTTCCACAAGCACAACAGTTTGTTTCATAATCGCCCGCAATTTCATCATTATGAGCTACTTGATCGACCATCACGCCTGTCTCGGTGAGTTTCGTACAGCTACCAGAAATGGTTGGGCTTGTGCTACTCCATTTCGCTGACAACGGTAATGTCTCTCTTTTCTTCTTGGCGGGATTGTTGCTACTGTCATTCGCTTGTCGCACAGAAGCACTGCGTTTCCCGTTTATTGACATTTTGATACAAATTCATCACATAAAGATGTGTCTATGTAATGATTTGTGTTCGTTTTGCGTGGGTTTGTGCAGGAGTGGGTGTGCCTGAGTATGTGTTAATCTGCGAGCTTTGTAACCCAGTACATACACAGGCGTACCGTGATACTCAGTGCGTATGCATATAAGTAGATTACGGTGTGCTACGGGAGATTATGCATGTCGTATAAGTGAGTAGCAGTGTCACCAAGGAGAGAGAGAGAGTATGTGAGCGTGTTAGTGTGGTTCACGTTCACATGTTTTGTCAAGTTATATGTGCGTGTGCAAATATTTTTGTTGCTTTTGCTCGTTGATATAATAATGTCTGCGCATTGAAATACCCCGCTACGGACGATCGGTAAACGTACTAAAAACGTACTTTCAACTAACGTTTGTGTTGCCAATACACTGTCAAAATGTACATTTGGGAATTAACGCTAAAGCTTGATTGCCGATAAGGACATTGTCCATACTGTCCATATGGTAGTAAATGTCCTGATTGCTCAACATGAGCTACGGGTGGGTGTAGGCAACTCTCTTAGTGTCCAGATGAAAATTCACATCATAAGACATTTCGGACATTTTATTTTTGCATTTTGATTTCTACGTCCAACGCCATGGTACACATATACTTCATACCCCATATCTTGCTTTGCACACACAAACACCTTACATCCCTACAAGCGTACATCAAAGTAACCCACTTCTATTCATCATTTACAAAGCAAAATAGACGAGTACAGGATCTGTCTCTACCCTTCCATGTACCATTACGCGGACAATCTCTTCTCTCAATGGTAGCCATTCAGACTTGTTAGTTCAACTACTATCACCGAGCACAGGAGAAAACGTACAGACACATAAATACACCGAAGTATAATATATACGCAATCATTATGCGACTTACCCAGTACGCGGTGAGTAGTACAGTTCTTCTTACAGCTGTTATTACGAACGCTTGGATTCAAAAGGAGCAATTCTACGCTACCTGTGTGTATCTATCGCGATCGAACACTTTCTCTCTCTTGGCTTACAATCAAGGTCTGGTGCTAGTGCTGTTATTCGGGAAGCTGCTATTCAAACTGTTTTTCGGTCAGCTTAGGGCAACTGAAGTAGAGGTGTGTTAGTGCCCGGGGAGTGGATACGAAAGGAACTCTTCATTTGTTTGCGTAACAGCGGTGATATTTCGCCGAGTGTGAAACGCATTTGTTTACGCGTGTTAGATTTGCTCTTCTTTGACAACAAGAATAAGTGCTTTGCAAAACACAACCTTCGCATGAATACGTGATTGTCGGTGAGTATATAAGCGCGTGTGTGCGTACGTGTGTGTGTGCGTGTGCGTGTGCGTGTGCGTGTGCGTGTGCGTGTGCGTGTGCGTGTGCGTGTGCGTGTGCGTGTGTGTGTGCGTGTGCATGTGCGTGTGCGTGTGTGCGTGTGCGTGTGCGTATGTGCTTCTCTTCCAAGGGCAACTTTGTTGGTGCTTGTGATCCCGACGTGGATTGTCGTGTCACATTCGCGTACATAAACCGGTATCCCCATTCCCCCCCCCCCCCCATGGCTCATGCCATTATAGCATTTGTATGAGAAGTCATGGTTCGCTATTACGGAGACATGCCTGGCCATGTCAATCTTCAGAGACGAATTTGACTCCGTCTTCGTTCTATGGTTAACCTTGTTGCTATTTGTCAAAATGTTTCATTGGTTGTGCGAGGATAGAGTTGATTATGTATGTTACTTCTATATGCATGTATATATATGTGTGTTTGTGTCAACGGATTGCTTAAAACGTGATTAAACCTTTTGTCTTCTTTCACCAGGCATTCACTAACTTTTTGCCGACCAAGTGTATTGAATATATAATGTACGTGTTTGCCGGTGTGCAATTGGAATTGTGGATATGGGTGCTTGTTCGGGTGCTCGTACGTATGTATATATTTACGGTGCGAGTGTGTTGTTCATGGGTTATTCTGTCGCTCCGCATTGATCATCTTCATGCACGTTCGTACACAAAATCGTTCCTCTCCGCGCTGTGTGTGTGTGTGTGCCGTGTGTGTTTGTTGTGGCTTATTTTTTTGCTGTTTGTCGGGATAATTAAAGTAACTGTTTGAGAACAGCGTCCATAGGGTACTCAATCTTGTATGTCTATATTACATTACGTGTTTGATTTTCAACTATCGTAAGCGTGCATATCAGTATCATATTGATTCACTTAAATTGTACAATCACGCTGTCGTGTATTTAACGTTGGTGGTACGTTTGAATTTAGTATAATTTTATATGAATCGCAACTTTCTATGTGATTCACGTTGTGTACATTCATGTAATTATATGCGCACAACGCCGTTTTCGTGTGTATATGAATATACACAAACAATGAACACCCACACAGGCTCGCATATATCACCAAAATACAAACATCCACTGCACATATATGAACATTCATAGTTTCTCATATATGTGCGCACGCACTTCAGATGGAACAAACTCCAGTGCTCGGAAGGATGTTCCATGTCCGCCTGATCTCATTACTAGCTTTACTTGCGGGTGTAGACATGACGTGTGTTGTTTACGCTGCGTTTGAACTGTATTCCAAGGGTCCTTCCATGCAACTTCTCTTTGGCTTTGAGGTATATCTATATTTTCAACTTATGAGCGACAGTGATGAATTTTCTTGGGGATTATAGTTGCTTCGCGTACCTCGAATACTCTAGCAGTTTTCGTATGTATATATGTCCTGTCTTTCGTGGAAATAGCAAACGACGGTCCATGTTTGCGTCTTGGTTTTTATTACTTGTGTGTGTATGTGTGTGAGTACATATGGCTTAAATGCTTTTGGCTGTGTTGCTGGATTAGCGGTTGCTGTGATGTATTTGGTATTTCGAATCATGATAGCTGTGTTTTGTGACAAAAGAATAGAAAGTCATACCTGTTTTTTGTCTATTAGTTGACGAAATGGTGAAACTTTCTTTCGGCTACTCTTTGACTTTGACTATTTGAGTATGTAATGAAACGGCAATGACAAGTTTGCGTGCTTTTCTTGCACGTGTATATGTGTCGGTCGTGCTGTGTATGTTCGTGTAAATAGACATGTAAACCTGATGGATAATAACTTGTAATAACTTCTGCATAACAGTTCACCATTTTGGCAACGTCTGTAATATCAATCACATTGAAATATATGCTCAATTGCATTGAGGTACTGAGCGAAGTCCCATGGGAGCGCAAGTCTATGTATATCTTTTACGTCGAGCTGTGTATGGGTATGTTTTAAAGTGGATTACAGGTACTTAAGTACACATTCACATGCAAGCATTCTGTTGATAGGCATTGCAGTACTGTACTTGACATATGTAAACACAAGCACAACTGTCGACGAATTTTGTCATGCACCATTAATTATGCAGCACCTGTATTTATGGCTTATTACAAACATTTCTACTTAGACTTCATTCGAATCGTGGTGTACCTGTGCTTTTTCGGAATCGTAATGAATTTCTATGGGTTACCACTGCACATCATCAGAGATTTATATCTCACATTCAAGTCTTTCACAAAGCGAGTGCGGGATATGGTTCAGTATCATCAGGCCACATCTAATATGAACGAAAGGTATGCGCTTATGCACCGTGGTAACTGTGTGGGCTACAGCTGCATACAATCAATCTTGCACTCATTGTATGTGTACATGCAATATATATGTTCGATTGTGGCAAATTCGCACATATTATTGGAAATACGCGTCTTCCGAAAATCATGTGTATGCTCGCGCATAGTGGTATATTCATGAACAAATGTGTTCAAATATTTGCAAAAGATATCCAGATGCAACACCCGAAGAGCTCGCAGCCATTGACAACACATGTATTATCTGTAGAGAGGACATGGAGACCAACGCGAAAAAGTAAATATTTTGCCTTGAATCTTCGATACCACAGTATTGTGTAACAGGCACTGTGACAATAATGTGCGCGTTGTGACGATTTTGTTTTGTGTCTTGTACTCGGATAGAGAAAATTTACATGTTAGTGTTATTACAAAGGAAAAACAAACACAGCGTGGAAATCATACACTTCCAAACCGTTCCACGAACTTTATTGTACAGACTTTCAGTGTGGTGCATGTGTTCCCTGCAACCCATCGAGAGCGTTTGTTCTTTTTATTTCTTGCCTTCTTTTCATTGATCCTACAACTCGATTGTCTCGTTTCATGTGGTTCTTGGATAGGCTTCCATGCGGCCATATTTTCCATCTCGCATGTCTACGCTCGTGGCTTGAACGCCAACGGACATGCCCTACCTGTAGACGACCCGTACTAGAATGTAAGCGAGTAGCATGTTTGGTCTGTATTGTTTAGCGCATAACGACATAGAAATATAGAACTTTAGGGCTTTTGAATGAGAGTACGGAACCCATTCACGTGCATTGTGTTTAATCTTCATTTATCTAGTATATCAAAGCACATTATGTCAGATGCGCGGAAGCTGTAAAAACTTGCACATATTCGCTTCACAGTTTACACTCATGAATATACACTGGTGTGGTGTAGTAGCAGTCACAATCACATTCGCATGATTTGTGCACTCAAAAATCCTCACTCTATCTCGCCTTTCACAGCACAATATGCTGTCGCAGCTAGACGCGCGCTTGCCACTGCTGGCGCGAACGAAGGTATTCAACCTCAACCACCACAACAACATGGGCCACCTGAACATTTGGCACAGCCGGAACCAGCTGCCCCTGTCTCCACACACGCACGCATACCAGCTCAATCTCCCACGCCCACGTACACTCATCATTCCCCGAGTTCACAATCGAATGTATTGCCACACTGGCCGGATTCTCAGATACGTGAAAGTACACATGCGCCACCACAGAAGCCAACACATCCACCAGGGTCTCAAGCCGACAGTGCTCCTGCAGAAGGTATGAATGCACCTCCCCCCTCGTCTTAACTAAACTATAACCTCAGGATTTAAACGAAAGAATCTAGTAATCTATATATTTTATTGAGCCATGTGTATAATTGTACATTGTATGCTCTTCTATACTCAGTCATCAATAATATATCTATACTCAAGTTTATGGATGAACCAATGCATAAATAATTGCGTGCAGCACATCATCATTGTACCCGTCCCTCATATTCTTATCTGTTCGCACTATTACTCTAGGCAATCCTACTACTGCAACTGCACACCGCAGAGGAATCTATCGTGGAGTGGGCGGAATGGACAGTTGCTCAAGTCCGCCTAATGTTCCGGGGAATATTTCGTTTGGTAAGTTTTATCATAAAGAAGTGCACATTAATAATATTGGGATAATATGTGTACGTGTGTGTGTGTGTTCATTTGCAAGTGTTGTTTCATTTTAATGCGCATATTTATTTGTATGAACCCCTGCAGTTAAGTATGTATGTTGAATGGGATGAGTCCATGCGTCGGTATACAGGGCATAGATTAAGAACAGTAATATTTTTCGATTATATAAGCATGTCGTCGTTTGTGCTTGTCTTGTGTCGTTTTATTTGATATACATAATACACACTTACACATCCCTAGGAGGTACAATCATGCCCAAGGGCCCCTTCACTGCCCAGCAGTACGAGCATGAGCGCACTCGGATGATCAACCGGTTGAGCATGCTGCAAAACATGCACAGCGGTTTAGATGCGGTAATGGATCAGATGGTGAGCTATACTCTACATTCAGCTCCAGGTACAGCTCCAGGTCAAGCTCCAAGTCCAGTTTCAGCCACCGCTGCCATACCCAAGGACACAGATATATACACCAATTCACCAACTGGTCCGCCAACATCTACAATTGCGACCGGATTTCTGTCAAGCCCAACAATCGCACAAGCAAACATACAGACAATCCCACCTGAAAGCGACAGTCGGGGCGACAGTTTAGACGCGAATACTACTACCATACCAACCCCTACACACGGTGTACGTATGCCAGCACTTAGCTTACCATCAAAAATGCACACATCGACATACACAAATACTGATGCCGCAAACTCGCATGCAAATCTTCAAACATGTACTAGCGAAGAAGCACACGACGATGCAGAGGTGGCCGCACGCACATGGAACACAAACTCAAGTAATAACATCTGATACAATGTCACGCAGTAGTGATTCTATCGAAGGGCCTTCCACAACGTCGGATAAGCATAGAGACAAGAAGACGAACACAAATATATCTGCTCATGCAGTTGTCCAACCCGTTCATTTTTTCAATGCTTCTGGTTGGAGCGATGGTAACCGTGCAAGAGAGTGAAGAATTTACGAGGATCGAGAGTGAACTGTTCATTGAGTAGCCATATTGGAACTGGACAAAAGTTCGAAACACACAATGCTCCTCATTTTATGTATATTTATCTCAAAACTCGTAACGAGTAGATGAGCAGCCTCTCTTAGTCGTAGAAAGTATTCTACAACTGGCAACATCGCACTCATTTGTATCCACATGTATATGTACATACACACCCACATAACAATATGACGTTTGATGCCGTGTTCAAGCCAGAAACCTGTTGCCATGCGCACAACCACAGGATGTCTTTGAAAATTTCGAAAGTGAAGAAAGGGCATCTATTTGAAGTAGCATTGGATGCTACAACATAGCCGTTGAATAAAGAACCAGGGGAGTTGAAAAGAACTAGCTATCATTTCATCCTTAAAATATATTATGTATTAATGTCTCCCAGTTGTCCTCATTTACTATGCTTGTCGATCGCTCGAACTGTGAGATTATTTCCAGCTCCTCATAAACAACCACAAATAAAGTTGAATAAAGGCCTGGTATTCAGGAAGCAGACAGGATGTACCCAGGTTAGATATCATCTACATCAAATGGGGGAAGAAAATCTAATCTAACACAAATCTTTTTCTTCCTTATAATACTGCGGCGTATGAAGGTAAACAATGTGTCCCTAAATAGTCCCTAAATGTACAGGAAGATATGTATAACATTTTACGTACTCGTCAAAATGTAATTTATTGATGTTGGACTGGTAGCTGAAGCTAATAGTTCAAAACGTTGAAATCCATCCATTATTATAGGCTACATTATAAGATTACAAGCTAGTGTTCATAATTTTTTACCAATTGTAGAACATGTGTAGTTTTAGGTTTGCGATCTATTATATACGACCACATGTATGTTGAATTCTTAGGTTAGTGCAAAGTATTGAAACTTCACTTGACAAGTATCCGGACCGTAACTCGAACGCTAGACTTGACTCTAGATCATAATTCTTTACAATACGATTAAAATGTACTCCACAAAGTTATGTACAGACATACTTTGATGTTATACTGTATTGAAGTTCTTCGCATCTCGCGACTGCTATTTTTGAGCCTACCTTGCCAATACGTACATTAAATATACTACAAGAACATACAGGAGACTTCATCAGATCATTATGGAGCCTCTGCAGTGGACAAAAGCGGTTCCGTATCATCGTCCTTCACTTCACGAATACTTGGCCGCTCTACGCCCACTATGCCGATCAAGGGCAAGTAGAACAGTGTTGCAAGACCCTGCGTGGATTCCATTGTATTACATAGGTCAGTGTAGTATTCAGTGAACAAGCGAATGATTGTGCACTGTTCACGTATACGTACAGTAGTGTGAATCTGCATATACGAGAAATCATGAGTAGCAATATATATATTTCGTTCAAGTGCGCATAGTCTGTCGATATTATATAGATGTAGGAAGAATGAAACGAGAATAAGCAGCATTTCTGTCGGTAGATATGGAGTGAAAAGACAGTGCATACCAGCTATTTGTTACAGAATCAACCACTACATAACCAAATACTGTGTTCCATCATACAAATAAAAAAGAGTTCGAAAACACTGATGAATAAAGGCATGTCCATATTTACCTGAAAAAGGGCTGTAAACATGAAGCTGACACCGTACCCATGTTTGTCCGCTAATAAACCACCGACCATTGCGGATCCACTCCAGCCTAGTGCAGCTATAATATATGTTTATAAGTATTTATACATTTTTTTGTGTACTTGTATGCGTGTGTGTGTGAGCCGCGTGTGAGCGTAAGCGTGAGGAGTGTGCGCGTGAGTGTGAGCGTCGTGTGTGGATTCTTACGTTATATGAGTGAGAAGATTCTGTTAGCCTGAAGAACAATTACTCATAACATTTTCCACTATAGCAACTTCCTATCAATTGTATTGGTAGTTACCGTATCGCAAGTTTAACATTGTTATGCATCTAACAGCGGTATGCATTCACGTTACCAGTAAACACGTGTATACGATGTACATATACAGAATACAGAAGGGCAACAATATTCAGACTATGGAATGGGTGCGCGTGTCTGTATGAGTTCCTACACATTTGAGCGTTGGTTCAAGATACTTATTGTACAATGCACATGCCTAACGACATACATATTGCCTGCAGAGATTTCCATCTTCCTCGACGGGCAACAGGAACAAAATCCATTAGCACGGATTCATGAATTGGATACGTGCAGTTAGCCCAACCTATATTCAAATAAACGGTAGATATAAAAATGTGGCCGCTCGAAGGTAGAAATTTATACATAAGATTGTTAGATTATGACCCTCAACCGAAATCGTTCTAATTAACATGTGGTTGTATGGCACTTCAGTTAACTGCATACAATGTAGATTATTTATATGCACAAGCGCTTCATTGTAGTATTCATTGTGTAGATACTACACAGCTAACAAATTCCACAACAGCACATACGCCCATGTATATACAGAAACGAAATTCATTTACAATTCATCAATACGTCGGAAAGGTATGAACACTTGCCTGTTCGCAGAATGAAAAGCAGGCAAATCAACCAGGTAGGACAGTAGTCGTCGAAAAGTACCTATATTTATGTGTTATGACATATCTAAGTACATCAGCTTTTGCAAGACTTCATGGATCCATACATTGCAAATATGAAAGAACGATTGTACGAAGATACACAAATAGATTGATACTACTCGAACGCCCACAGTGTTACATGAATAGGTCGCACATAAACCCGTAGCAAATACACTTTATGCCCACATACAATTACCATCAATAACAACGCCAAAACTCCCGCAGCATTGAAAACGATCATAGTATAGACACGTCCGAATTTCGTTTCAGCAAGATTCTGTACCACCCATGAGAAGAATGCCACACTAACCGGTGCCAGAGCAAATACTAGTTGTACCTATCAATGAAAACGAATATCGGCGGATTGGAGCGAGCTAGGTGAAGTGGTGGGGTGAGATGGTGGGGTGATAGACTACACAGATATTCTCGAAACGCGATTGGCTTTTCTTAAGAGTACATGCGACCACACACACGCACAACACAGCATACGGACGAAACAAGAATAACAATATAAATCCACTCAGAGACATTGCAACTTCAAACCTGAATTGGACCCATGCCTTTATTTTTCTGGAAGTATAGTGGGAAGAACTTAATGGTCACTGTATGTATAGGAGTAATATGCTGAGCTCATGAGAGAGTGAATGCCCGTGTAGTTGCAAATGCCGTAGTACAAAGATGCATAATCCATAAAGTACAGTGTAAATGAACAGACAATAAATGAACAGACGATACACAAAGAGCCGAGAATTTGTATGCGTATCATACACAATATTGAGCATTAAAATACACATAACGCACCATGCAGACTTACATAGAACAAACACCCGCAAGAGTAGGGAAAGCTCGAGTATTTGCAAACACTGCTGCACCATTACATGTATTCAAACCCACATACACAAATACAAACAACGCATAAAAATACAAATAACACGAAAAAAGGCACATGCAAAGGAAATCACACGAATATATACACAAGAACAATCGGCCCTACCTCCGGATGCAAGTGAAGATATTAATTCATTGCAGAAAAGAATGTAAGGGATATGTTTACCGGTCACGCAACTACTAAAACTGCTTTCTAGATACTTGATAGTACTGTCTTTATCAGAATCATCATACCTGAATAAACGCGCAAAAAAGATACACACACAATGAGATTATAGGTTTGGGAGGGGTGACTGCATAGATGTTCTTGATATGAGTGCGCTCAAGTCCTGTCGACTTCACACACACTCGCCTTCGACCAATTCAAGCACACGATAACATCATATCTACAAACAACACATATGAACATACAATTTGTGTAGAGAATTATCTCATAATATGGATGCGTACAATATCTACGTGTGTCTTTGATCATCAGCATTTACAACACGCCTACAGAAATCCTTACTTTTCCACTTTTCCAGCGTCAACAATACTTTCCGCTTCTTCGCCCAGCGCATGTTTATTCTTAAAAAAAAACATGCACAAAACAGCCGGAATTTCGAAAGATATTCCCACCAATATCACATTTACAAGCTGGTCTACATTCCAGGTATCTCCCCATACAATAAAGGCTACAATAGATATAAGGGGTCCTATAACAGTCGCCATCGTTGAGAGAACGTACAGATACATAAACCATCTACCACGTTCACCAGTTGCGACTGAGTCTGCGTATAAGGCCTGGGTAGAATAATAAATGGTGCGTTATGGTATACGATTTTGAACGGTGCGAACTTCGAGTGTTATGGTTTTGTACAAGTATGTAATTGTATGAGTATGGCCTGATGGGCGGAGTGAATGTATGTGTGGGGACTAGGTATGGTGAGGATTTTAAGAGTGTGTATGATTTTGATGCCAGTTAGACAGCTGCAAACAGGGACGCTTCTACATTAATCACGAACATCACTCACTGAGTTTATTCATAAAAGGTAATAGCACCTATCAACAATTTAAAACACCCCACGAAAACTAACTTAATTACCTCGACAGGCCCTTGTGTCACACTTGCACCTACACCGTACAGAAACATTCCGCAAACAAGCATGTAAAAGTTTATGTCGGATGATAACCCGAAGGAGTTTGTGACTGAAAGCACGACCATGATCATGGCAGTAATGTTGGAGACACCGCCAAAAGAAATGGCCGCACTGCACAACGAAGAACGGGATGTGTACATTGAGAACATATTTACTGGGTAATTTTACTGTGTACGAACACGGAAGCATCCCCCTTAGAGGATAAACCAATCAATATCTCGGCTAGATGTGCATTTGGCACTCAGATAAGGGTCAAGACCGTGAATGAGACTGTAGTGAGACATATTGAACAATGCGCTGACGAGAATTCAGTCTGTTTCGTGAGTGAAAGATCGAAGGCGATTATCGTTTATATAGCTCAGCAAGCTATACATGGAGACTTCAAGATGTCCCAATCAAGCTAACAAGCAACAACAAAATGACGCATATTATCCTTAAAGTAGCAGTCTAGTAGTATTAATCCTAAATGGTGTCCTTTAGTAAAAGAATAGTTTAATAATTGACATATGTCAGAAACTAAAACATTGTTTGTTGCTGCGATGTCCATACATTTTATCACGAGTTGATTTTTACTATACATAAGATGATAAAGGGAGAGAATAATTTCATTATCACGCTTTAGCAAGAGGGTGCGACGAACAACGTACACAAATGGGTAAACGGAACCCACCTGAAAAATACAAAAAATATATTCAATGTAGGATGAGAGAAACACACACCTGCGCGACACTTTGTCGGCAACATAACCCACTGGAAATGCACTCACTAGCATGGCAATGCCTTGAAGGGCCTCAATGTATCCAACAACAGAGTTCCTCCCTCCGGAAATATCGAATAGATATGTTGCGAGGATGGCATTATTCCAAATAGAATCAGAAATGGAATACAACGTAAGCAGTACAAGCGTCAAGCCAACATTGTAGTTTACGTTGAGCATTTCGAACATCGTGACTAATACGTACTAAAATAACGTGTCCCCGCACTTGTGCTAATATGTACACGTGTGACGCAGTGACTGCCTTTATATCTTCGCTTGATCCAGTGTTAGTCTCGTACACACGTGTGTATCTCCTCCACGTATACGAACAGCCCTACACCTTCGCTTGTCCGTAAGCACTGTGGTCGATAGATTGAGAGAGAATGTAGGTGTGCAGGTGTATATGTGTGTATGTGTGGATGTGTTTATGTGTATTTATATTGAAGCTCTAGTCGTGTTCGATATGCAGTTGCATGTGGAAATAGGAACGATCGAGCGCGCCAAATTCTTGGGCACAAGTGACAGTGGTGCATGTGGATTCAATTGTACGCTAATTCATTGGTTAACAGATATTTCGGTTCGTAATCAGTTCGTAGTCAGCTGTGTTGGGCATTATTACTCTCTTTCCCCTATTTCGGGGTCTGCGGTTTAGGTGTTTATGCCATTCGATTTGATGTGCTCGGACGGAAGCACACACACAACCCGAAAAACGCAAAATGAGGTTAAACAACAATTTTAACTTCCAACGTACTTGAAGGTTAATCTAGTACTATGAAGCTCCTTCCATCACAATTAACTGTTCCGTTGCTACCCAAATTCTCGCGAGTCATCGTCCTTCGTGGTGTATGAAGACATTCAGATACCCTTGCGTATTCCTTGATTTGTGCGTATAGTACAAATGAAAATTCCCAAGTACGTTTGCAATATACAATAGTCACACATGTAGATTTGCTAGAAAAAATGACTGTCCCAGAAAATCTAAACCCCAAGCAGCAAGAAGCTCTAAATAATTTATGTGCAAAGATCGAAGCAAACGATACCGACTTATTTACTAATGAGGGCTGCGACGAGAGGACAAACCACTTTTTGCGATTTTTGGCCTCCAAGAACTTTGACATCGTATCACTCACACATTGTGTGTTCCCCTACATATAGCGTGCTAAAATATATAGACTTTATTTGAATTGGTATTTGTGTTTATGCCTTTGATATTTTGTAATTCACTTGTTCTTAGATACTTCTTGCCGGTTAAAAGGAAGTTGTCTAGCTGTGTCTTTTTGGAGGCTGTCTAACGTGGTTGTGCGTTACACCATGAATGAATGTGTAATTTTCACGTCTCTTGTGTATCACTGAATCTCATCTACATACTCTTTCTGGCATTGTTGTATGTAGCAATTATTAATTGACATATGATGACGTTCGCACGCGCACACCTTCCTCCCCTCTTCCACACATGCACACAACTTTTTTAAACACAGAAAAGGAAGAGACAGAATTTTAAGTTTGTGCGTTCTCATGTCAAATCATATCTTCCACATCAAAAAAACTATGTGATATTGTTTGGCGAGAGCACCTGTATCATTTCGTTATCATACTTCACGCATGTATCCCCGTTCGTCTTCGTTCACAGTCGAGCGCCTACCTACCGATTAGCGAACAGGAATGTATGCATAGCTAGTTGCCATCCACTCACTGTCGCCCACTCACACAATCGTACAATGTGGTTCTCAAGAATACCTTGATAGAGGAGCAATTTTGTACATGTTTATATACCCCACAATACACTGTTCCCCACGGGTGCACGCATCTAAACCGTTTTACTGACGCACAAACATAGGAGGAATCATACCGTAAACTGATAGAGTACCATCGGTTTTATGATGAAAAGAACCTTTGTACATTTCCATACCAAAAACTACAAGCGGAACTTGACACTGGCAAGTTATACCTCATGCAACCGGATCTGGAAGGCAACCCATGTGTGCTTATAAAGGCAGTAAACCATAAACCTGGTCTATTTCCGCACGCAAACACAATGTTACTCACAGCTGGTGTGTTTTGCAAGTTAATATCAACAATGGAAAATGCGAAGCTTAATAGGGGTGACCGTATCACGGTTATAGTGGATTTAAAAGGTTTTGGACTGTCCAACAAAGACGATGGTGTGTATAAGTATGCTGCATATGAAGTTTTTTATGCCATTTGTATAAGGTACAAACATGTTACTTGTTTTGGCGCAGCGCGCGTGAACCTCTCTTGAGTTATATTTTGTCAAATCCCCGAATGGTTTACGGGAGTTCAAGCACTGAACTGACAGAGGACATGCATCATGTAGTGATCTACCATCACATCATTGGCACCACCGAATACGATTAACTCTGGAAAAAATTTACTCTTCGTTCATACTGTATTGCTGGTCATTGGATCGTTGGCACAACGAGACGTGCTACGTATAATTCTCAAAGCGAAGAGTATAACATACACGCATATATACACACGTACATGCAATCATCGTACTTCTTAATCCATATATTCCAGGGTTGCTCAGAGATGTTGGAGGTGTAGTCAGCAAGTACTTCCCCAACCGACTGAGACGTCTTATTTTTTGAATGCCGGCTTCATTGTCAACGCTATGTGGCTAGCCATTACTCCACTCATTCCTTCCAAGTATATTGATGACACTGATGTCTGTGGTGATGCTTGTGTTTATACATGCATGTATGTATGAGTACACGGAGCATGCGCCTCCCTAATATACATGTAGAGTAAACGTATTTTGTACATTGCCGCATGTGGATTTCGAATTACGTTGTGTTTTCAAGTGAAGATGACAACGCATGTTCCCAAATCTGTAAATTTGTGACCTTTTGTTCATCTTTTATTTCTTATTTTAACACTCGCACTGACATGCAATGAATCATGCATTATTTATTGTTTCACAGGTATTTTGGCTTGATTCAGTTCTTGCGTCATCCCAAAGACATGACCAAAATCTGCGCTGCAAATGATTTGCCCATTATGTACGGAGGGGTGATTGTTCCTAATTGGACTCAATGGCTCGAGGGAACTCATAAATGTATGTGTGTCTTTGTAGATATGCGCGTACACTGTCACGTACACGGGCGTTGTATTGCTGCTTATTCACATATCCACCCATTCACACTAGTATAATTACAATATTTCTGTTGTATCCTGTATCCAAGACTATGAACGTTTATATGGGTTCATGCACCTATATTCATACGCAGGTTTTACTTAGTTCGAAAGTCATATTACGAGTAAGCATCTTGTTACCTTAGTCGTCTCTTTATCCCGCCTTCTAAATGCAATCTCTTGTTCCACTTATTTCATTTTGCTTTTGACTGCTTTGATTTATCCGATTTGGTAATAGCATTACGAGAAGCGGGAGATATAAATATTCGTAAGTTTTGCAGAAGAGGCCAGGGTGAGAATGTGCCTGCGAGCGAGCTGGAGGAATATGCAAAGGAGGCTAGCACAGAAGCAGAATGGTTCCCGTTGAACAATACGCTACCAACCAAAGCCCTAGTATAAATAGTAAGGGTTTATGCCAGAATTCTCTCAGACACATGGCCCTTTCGCAGGCATGGTTCGTGACATGGTGTTTACAGATTCTTGCAGTATTCTTACGTTAGTTTATAGGCTCGCACATACTTGTACATACATCTGTATATAGCGGATCCGTACGCAACATTCTATTTCAGTTTTCACTGTTCGGCTGTATCAAAATTATAAGAATAAAACGAACTAGTAACGTACTGTAACCCCAAACCTACTGTTCAACATATGGGCAGATAGCGTTAAACTTGGCAATGAAGTACAACATTTGTCAGTACATTACGACCCACCACACAGGCTTGGGTTGTGTTTAATAATCTATATAAACATTACTACCACTGATATCCAGTTCCGTTCGGCACAAAGAGAGTGGATCACAACGCCGCAATCCGAAAGTTATTTAGGAACAATTGCCCCTGTAGCATGCATACTGTGTGGATGTATTGCCACGCCATTTCTGTGAACGATTCAGTATAGTATGCGCCAAGTCTGGAGAGATTGACCTAAATATAGCTACTTCCGGCACAAGCAAAGTATCTCTAATACAAAGTACTAATCGCCAACACGTATTTCCAGTCTAGGTACTCAGTTCTGTAGTCCCGCCATATCTAAGCAAATACTATTAGTGTAAACAGAACATCTAGGAAGACATGCGTTGCATGTGCAATTCATTTCTACCATCCTGTACATCAGTTCAACCTTTAAAAATACGTAGCCAGAGACAGGCAATTAACAAAGGTATGAATCGCTATGCCAATAGTCGCTCATTCTTGCCGCTATTGCTTCCGTTCCACTCAGCTGAGTATGACACAGTGCACACGTAAGTATAGATACATGTAGCACTTATACATATACTGCATATGCACTTTGACATGCTATATTAATGGCCAAAACACTAGTCGGTTGTATTATTATTCTTAACTTCTGCACTTGCCTTCGTCTTCTCTTTCAACTTCTTTTCCATCTCTAGAAATGCCTTGATAGTAGGGTCCATGGCTTCCATGGGTTTCCCTTCCTCCTCAGCTTTCAAAGCATCCTCATATATATCGTCCAGGACACAGTGAGCACACCCACTCATGCAGCACATGTCGCGTGCATCAAATTCCTATGTGGTCAAACATTTCAAGAACAGAAATACACAAAGTTTGAGCTTGTGAGTGTACGCATGCATGTGTGTTTCCTTTAATCCGTTGCATATAGAATAAACCGCATTAGTTCGTTGCATCGTGCTAGCAATCTAGAGGGATGTTGTCTGTTTGTGTGCGTAGGTAAGCGAACACACATAAATACCAGTAACTGCCAAAAACAAGTATGCGTGTAAGGTGAACTATGTAGTCGTCAATTACCAAGTCCATTCTGTCCAAAATTTGTGACAACTTTTTCTGAACCCGATAGAGAACTTCATACCTTGGGGATCTCATCACTATATAACTGTACGAGTGTCAGTAGTGGTTGATAATTTTTCGGCGAGGAAGCTGGTCGCAATGGCTGTTTACTGGTACTTGGTCGTACTTGATGTCTACTAAAACGCGTCGCCATGCGCAAAATACTCATACTATGGTCTGTTTATGGGTTGTACACCAAACTGCGACTAAGCAACCCTATATTGTGAGAAGTACCTATACATACAATGAAAAACTTCTTCGCACGTAAGATACTAAGCACCGTTAAGCGAGCAATCGTGAAGAATAAAGGATGTGTGAATGAGTTTTGATGAAGCGTTAATCATTTATATAGCAACAAGACGCAGTGATGACAAACGAAAGACCAAAATTGTGACGGAAATAACGTTGCAATGAAGTCGCAAATAGAAATCCATTTACTTATTTGACCCAAAGAAAAAAACACAATACTGAGAATATGTTTTTTTCTTCTTCTTTTGTTGCAATATTTTCTTATTGAGCTAGACGGGGGCCTAAAAGGAATTTTTTCGGCTTATTAATTGGTTATATTTCAGCACTAAAAATATATATACTAACGTATCATATCTAGTTTATATATAGAAATCGCCATGACAGTAGCACCACGTGCCACTCCACTTATCTTCGTTTACATATGGACGGCACGTTCCCAAACGTCGCAACACACAAACTCCTATACATATACATACATACATACATACATACATACATACATACATACACGTGCTTGTGATACGTATCATCCACATAGAATGGTTAAACGATCCGCCCAGTGTGATGAACATGAACGTCAGCCACACATTAAGGATGTGACCATGGCAGATGAGAATGGTGGATTTGAAGATCCATGGGAGGATGAGTATGAGGACGAGGACATCGACGACCAGAACATGGAGGAGGGCGGTGAGGACGATCTCGCTGGTATGTGTATGCAAATGATCATATAAAATATATGTTTGCATATTCGCGCGAGTGGTGTAATATATATGTATGTTGGGTTCGTTGCGTTTAAATATCCCAGAAAAAATATACTACTGTACCTTAGATATGTGTATATATATAGTCATACTGGTGTGTGTGCATACATATATGCGTGCAAGGATAGATGTTAAACAAGACTCGCCTAATCCGTTTGTTATTGCAGGTATATACATGGTCTGTCCCACGTTCAACGTATTTACATAAAGTGGATGTCCACAAACGAAAACATCCACGTATGCAGATACTCACAATACAACCAACTAAACAATTATGTGCTCTGCTTAAAAATACGCAAACACTCCCGTATGTAAGAACTCGAAAATCGAAGTGCTGTCTCTAAGAAACACAAAAACTAGAAACACTCACGCATGATGACAAACACGCATATATACACAGACAACGGTAAGGAAGTCCAAGGTGGTGATATGGAAGATGAAGAGGAGACTAATGACATAGATGAAACTGAAGTTGAGGGACGTGCTTACCTTCCCGGTGATGCCATCGAAGATGATGAAGAATTGGATGTCGATCTCAGCGCGTACGATATGTTGCACTCTATTAATGTAGAGTGGCCATGTTTGAGTTTTGACGTTATCCCGGATGGCCTTGGTAATAACAGAACCAAGGTATCCGTTTTGGTGTGCATGGATAATTGCAATTGACTCACTAGAGCACATACGATATGCTCAACCCTGGCGGATGTGGTAGTGACTCATGTTTGTCTTAGCTTTTTGATATATCAACACAAAGACACTCTTGTATATACTGAACGCGGACGCTCATGTATATATTGAACATAGTCGATTCACGTGTTTTGCACTGGGTAAACTACATGGAACTTCAAGATTTTGAGAGCCTGGAAGACCCTTTTTTAATACAGATTGCAACGATTTTTGTTTGTACTCTTGTAGTTTCCCATGACGTCGTACCTTGTAGCCGGAACACAGGCTGAGAAAGCACACCAAAACAAGATCCTCTTTATGAAGATGACTCAAATGCACAAGACCAAGTTCGACAATGGTATGGAGCAAATATTAATGAATATATTTATCCACAAGCGCATAACATACGCTCACACACACAAACACTCACACATGTGTATACATACATGCAGATTCTGACAATTCGGATGCAGAATCAGATGATGATGATCTGGACGAGGACGCCGTTATGACGTCACATCACATCAAACACCACGGTGGGATTAATAGAGTGAGAGCCTCACCCGACCTACCAGGTGTGGTGGCTGTCTGGGGCGAAACTGGGAAGGTACATAACTTCGATGAGTTACTAACCACAATCAAGAATTTCACCCTATTTTCATTATTCACACTACTGCCCAAACGCTACCTACCGCCGCTGCACAAAATGCAACCCACATATACGCTTAAAGTAAACGTTTCCGTACGTAAAATCGTATGTATATACACATGAACATACACAATGTACTCATACAGTATGTTCTGATCGTACTAAATGCACTCATACTCACTCACACTTCATCCATGTACACTCAGGTATCCATGTATGATGGTTCAGCCCATATAGCTGCTTTAGACACTCCACCAACTGTTCCTCTGAACTCTAAGATGGATCCTATATACACCTTTGAAGGCCATCCCATGGAAGGATATGCGTTGGATTGGTCACCCACTGTGAAGGGACGGTTTGCGAGTGGTGACTGTCAGAAACATATTTATCTTTGGGAACCAACCCAGTCTGGAAGTTGGAGTGTTAACAAGGTGTGTCCTTATTCCTATTCCAATGCCTGTGAGCGTACTATACCTACGTACTTGTATAGCTATGTGCGATATCGGTTAACTTTACGCACAACCGCCATTAAGTGGGTATTTCGGTACACGTAAACTTTATTTACATGCTGCATACATTCATGCGTCAACGTATGGTAAATTATATTGTCGAGTACTATCGATGGTATATACACAATGACTTCACAGAGTACATGTTGTCCGTTAGTACTTTTTCACCTTACTATCTCTATCGCCGAAGAACTCGCAGCAATTTCAATAACTTTACTGGGTTAAATCTTATGCTAAGCTATATATTTCACTACATGCAGACACCCTTCAAGGGCCATACAGCTTCGGTAGAAGATATCCAATGGAGTCCATCTGAGGCGAATGTAATGGCCTCTGCTTCTGCTGACCATGTATGCATATTTTCGTCTACTTTTTCTGGGCGCTAGTATACATGTTTGGGATAGACGTGTTAGTTTAGACGTACACTGAAGGTGCAAACAACTTCAATATCTTGTCTGCTTCAACTGATGTGGTGTATTTAATATCTTTGCTTCTTATGAAAGCACACTGTGGACTTGGTAATGATTCGTCTATGGCCACGTACACCGGACATTCACTATGTATTATCTGTACTTAGCGTACTATTGTACTCACGCCGCCAAGTTATTTCACAGATATGTGGTACGTGATATTTTAGTATATCTCTGATATCACTTTATGTATTCTCCTTTGTTATTTTTGTAAGGCTATGTACAACAGCGTACATTAGCAGTCACCAGTATACACATACCATTATATTAGCATGTACCTATATTAACCCTATGCAACAATTTTTCAACAGACGGTACGAATTTGGGACACGCGGAAAAAGAATGGAAGTGCACTTACCGTGCAAGCACACGACGCTGATGTAAATGTGTTGAGTTGGAACAGATTGACAAACTATCTCATGGTATCCGGAGGAGATGATGGTCACTTTAAGGTGTGGGATTTGCGAACATTTGCGAGTAGTGGAGCTGCTGTGCAACCTGTTGCATCTTTCAAGTGGCATACAGGTATGTGCGCATATATTGCGGAATTCTTGATGCCTTTTGTAAATACACAACAAAACAAGTGGGGTCCTGCCCATTTGATATTGCATCCGCTCTTACTCTTACACGAATTTGTACTCCAACTCATATTCACACTTCGATTGTGCACATGATAAAATTACCACTGTATTCTCGTGAATTGCTTTGTGCTCAATCTCTCTCTGGGCAAACTGTCTACGCATCCACAGTACATCTGAATGTTCCTGAGTGACAGTTCTGTACTAGTTTTTAGTTACGCGAATGAATATGCTCTACTTTGCGATCATCTAATAGTGCATAAATCTTCTCGCCATATGCATACACAGAGGTACACACCTCAGAAAGAAATTTCTTAGTTCACTGTCTCCTCACCTGAACTAACGTATTTCATGCCTTTCCTCCCATTGCATGATGCAGCCCCCATTACCAGTTTGGAATGGCACCCGACTGACGATTCTGTGCTTGCTGTGAGTGGAGCGGATGATCAAACAACTCTGTGGGATCTCTCGGTTGAAAATGACAAGGAAGAGGCCGGTCAAGAAGACGCCCCTGATGTACCACCACAGTTACTTTTTATTCATCAGGTAGTTCCATGCTAACATACCTATGACTGCACATACACGCCTTCATTAACATGCATGATGATGTTTATGCTATTAATATCGATAAGTTGCGTGGCTAGCGTCATACTTTCGGCCAAGCAGCCTGTGTACTTCCGTTCGTATTGTCCGTTCGTATTGATCCTCCTCGCAGCCCAGGTCACACGTCTGGGTTTCATCTCTGTCAATTTCATGAACAATCAATGGCACATTTGTTGGTCCACACTACCTATGCATGCTGCCATCGCATGTAGATGGTATATTGTATGCTCCCTGCATATGAAGAAGATTTCTAATACAGCCACATTGTAATGGGTATTCTATTTTGTACAGGGACAACAAGATGTGAAGGAACACCACTGGCACCCACAGTGCCCGAGTGTGTTGATTACCACGGCCGCCTCTGGGTTCAATGTGTTTAAGACAATTAGTGTTTAAGAATTCGTTTTAGTTTGTGATGATATGTACGTACGTAGCAGCAACCATAAACACGGTGTTAATGTGTAATATAGAAGGATCGTTGATGTTTAAAGTGTAACAGAAAAACGAACCGAATAAATCATTGTATACATGCGTTGTTATTAATCCCTTCATGCCCAACAGCACTTTAAGATAATTTTGTCTTAGGGCAACTGGCTCTGGATACGGAGGTAGTGTGCATTAATTCAACCTGTATGACTGCATACGGTATCAGACTTGTTTCTGTGAATAATGTGTTGGCAAGACAAGTTGTATTTTCAGGGTTGTACACCAGACGAGCTAGATAAGAAGCTATTGATGCAAGATATAATAACATTGAATTTCTAGTCATGAAAAGTGGACTGAAGGCTCACAAACCTTTAAAAATCTGACAAGGAAGGTCGCTTTTATTGACTTCAAGTGACACTACTTTAAGGAACTTGACCTGTATTAATTTTATTCACTTTAATATCTCGGATTCACTTTAATTGTGAGTAGATTTTCGACTTGTATAGTGAATTACGCTGCAGTTAATTGTACTATTCATTTGGGATACTGTTTCTTGCATTTCATTGTTTGAACACAATGTTATTGCAGAATTCATACCTCGACTTCGCGCAAGAAGATGCGTTGATAGGTGTGGTTTCACCGAGTTCAATATTTTGGTGCTGCTCGTGGTGTGCAAAATCGATGAAGTAGCACAAACCCAGAACGAAAGCAAATCTGGGCGAGACATTTCACTCGTTAACTACTAAATATCATAGTTCAAGCACGTGGCTTCAGATTGAGTACAAATTATTGCCAGACTCTTACTACATTATGATCGTATTTATTGAAGAGCATGTCTACGGTGATCGAAGGTCCAAATTGACGCTCCTTAGTGCCGCGACGCACCACTCAGGGTAGTCCTGGCCCGGGTACATATCCAAAAAGAACTGCCTAACGAACGCAGGAAATCTAGGAAGCGTGCAGAAGGGAGTACAGACGATGAGATGGAGGAGTGTACGGATGCAGCGGAGATGGCAGTGGTGCGGAACTGGACGTGTATTCCATATTGTTCTACGCAATTATATCTAAGAGCTGCTATGAACTCGACAGTGCTTGTTGAGGTATGGTACAGCATTGGTATGGCCCAAGCGCGTATGTTTGTGCATTCCATGTATATGCACTCACTGCTAACCTATAATTCATGCGGTCTCAAGTTGTAAGATACATAATGCAAATGTCGCACGAAGGAAGTCAAGTCAGTACGTCAAACACAGTCATCATACACACGTTGATTGAACTATACCAGGGAATTGATACATTATATCTTACTTGTCTTCCATTATGCTCTCACGCAGACTCTTCATCAAAGTTAGCTGGTATGCGATGTTGTGTATTGTGACAAGGTGACAAGCCACGGTTTCTTTCGTTACAATCTGGTGCAAATATGATCGCGTATAGTCCCGGCTGCAAACCATGACATTGAGTTAGAATGACTTGTACACAAGTCTTTGTTATTCTTTTTGCAATGGGGCACGATCATGACAATAAAAGATTACACCCAAATCCTATAAATGGTTGTATAATGAAATGTTTGCAGCTGCAGCACAAAAGTGTACAACAGCAGTGCGACTTACCACGTGCTGCATGGACAAGTTTCGTCAATCGGACGGATGTCGTCAGCAAATTTTTTTTGTTTTAGTGGCATTGTACCGTTCTTTACAAGTGCGGTGCCAAATCTCTGAATGGAGTATGCGAACAATAGCCATGAGACATACGTAAAGGGACGACGGTAAGAAAGAGAACGTTTAGGTTAGATATTAAGATATCTGAGGTTGACGTTGCATAAGTCAAGTGTATCAGGCCGGACAAATGCAGGACACTTGCTTGCATCACTCAAAATATATGGATACTGTATCTGTGGCCGATAGATCATGCCATAAAACACACACGTGAAACTACGGTCACCTGTAGTGTACTCGAACGCACATACACTACGATGCGCAATACTAAACATACATCTGGACTGAACATTCAAGGAAACATACATATGTAGAACTCATAAGCTGACCACATAAAAACTATTACACAAGTGCATTCTTACCGCGGTACGTGTTGGATAGACACAATCGAATTGATCAACGCCTAGCGCGGCACACACAACTAAATCTATTGCATACCTGCAATTATGAATACCGGTAAGCTGTGTGGTTAATGAATGTAGTGCATGTATTTACATCTACGATTACCATCTGTACGTCAACGTTCGTGATATATAGTAAAGCGGACAAAGAGGTTGCGTCTAAATATACAGCAAATTGTGTAAATAATTAAAAACTTCCAAAGATCCAAACACATTAAACAATATGAAAATGACTTTAAATACTCTGCTGATCTTGATATAACTTGATAAAACTATTGTTATTGAGCTTATTATTCAGCAATACATGCACATGTCGTATGTGTATGTCGGTGTACATTAACAACGAATAAAAACATGTGTGCAAATGCATCACACATGCAGCAAATAAACAACTTACCCTACACCCATGCAGTACCGAGGTCGACAATCTGGTAAAAGATTAGTACAATGATCAACAACTTTACAGAAAGCATCCTTCTCCTCACCTCCACTTAAGCCACCAATGGCGTATCCAGGCAAATCTCGTTTAACCATCTCTTCTATGCATTTTGTTCTTAAGTTCAGGTCTAGTGCGCCTTTTGTTTGAAATAAGACAATGCGTTGGTGGATGTGAACGGTGTGTTTATGCACATTATAAGCGACAATTGTTTCAGAACAGTGATAAAATTATCTACTATATTGTTCATATAAGAATACACTTGCAGCATACACGAATACATATGTAAGTCACCTTGAATGATTGCGTATAAGTTCTGTGTAGTCGGGTTCTTATGTGCACTGATACATCTGTCTAACCATCGTATGGACCTGTACATGGCCTCTTCCACCCTGGGTCCGGTAGTGAGTACGTGCACAACATCGTCCAACTGCATCATAATATCTGATCCAATCGTGTTTTGTAATTCGATACTCTTCTCGGGCGTCAACATGAGCGACGAGCCATCATGTGGAGACTGAAACCTTTTCCCAGATACATATTACAACATTTTATTAAATATACATTCGTGGATAGTGGTGCGTATCATAGCTACATTTTATGGGGGGTTTAATGAGTATTGGTTGTGTATGTTCCCATACTGAGTACATTACGCTCCCAGCGAACAGTCACAGTAAAACGTACAAAGGAAGTGTATAATAGTCGCAAATTATGAACATGTGTTTTCATATAGTTAGTGAAACATTCGCCCCTTCCTTCCAAAACGCATGTACACTTATACTTACTTGACACCATCCTCAGTGATCTCTGCAAGTGACAGAAGTGAAACCATCTGAAAGCCGCCGCTGTCAGTCAGGAGCGATCGTGGCCACTTCATAAAGTTATGTAGACCTTTGGTCTCTTCGAGAAGCTCAGGGCCAGGTCTATGGCCTATATGGTAGGTGTTTGCCAGGCATATCTGACATCCCAGGTCCTATATTTCCAAGTATGTGGTAGACCATGAGTACATTTACAACGTGGACGTATCGCATATGATACACATAAAGTTCAAAACACTATGACGCACTTGTGGGTAGATGTTGGAAGACAAGTCGTTACAACATGAATGATAGACAAAAAAAAACAGGTAAATTGAATATATGTACGTAGATTATACCTCTAATTGCCTGAACGTGATCCCTTTCATCGTCCCCTGAGTACCTACAGGCATAAACACTGGCGTTTCCACTGTGGAGTGTGGGAGTATCAAATCGGCACATCTTGCCTTCGTCGTTGAGCATTTACCTTTGATCACAAACTGCAGCGCCGGTAGTGTGGCCGCCTCGGACGTAGGATTTGCCATTCTATACGTGAATGCAGCTGTTTGTTAGCGTAACACTTGACGTGCGGTCATCCACAAGAAAGCGTGCGTTGTATGCGCGTGTGTGCGTGCGTCCGCGCGAGTGAGTAAGCGATGTGTGTGTGTGTGTGTGTATGTGTGTATAATAGAGAATACAAACACAGGCCATGCGAAACACACGCACACACACGTGCACCTCAGCTATCGCAAGCTACCATACACACTATACTCATGCACACTTTACTCAACACGAACACTTAGCGCGCAAACTATCAGGAAGCACGTACACATTCACCCACTAGTAATCTGTCTTCCTTCCCTCTTTCTCTCTCTGTCACTCTCTCTCTCCCTAAAATTCATGTGTACACACGGAAATATCCGACATGTACGTAATACTACTGTTCAACGCTGTAAATGGGCTCTTTGGTGTATAGATCGTGTACAGCTAGACAGTGCTTAGGCGTTTCCAGAACACTTGTGAATATGTCAATCCAGCAGACTTTATCAAATGTGTCAGTATGTATGTGTGTACGTAAGGGTATGCGTGGGTGGTTGAGTGGTAGTATGAGTAGTCGGAGAAGACTGAACGTTCATGCTACACCGTTTCGCGCGTCCATGACCGGCACACAGCTACAACTAAAACGAAAGTCGAGTTTAATATCTAGCAGAAAACAAATGGGCAAGCACGCGAATTCACACACGATAACGCCGCAGTTGTGCAAAAGGTTATCAAACACATGCCCAAGAACTTCTTGCGTGCCTATCTACAGTCGACAGTTTGTTCAAAGTGTTTCCAAACATATGGTTACCGTTAATGTGTATCCACAGCATGTATTACCGGCCACCATGCCAATCCGAACGAACCATATGAATGCCTTTCATACACGTCTCAGTCCCCAAATGAAGATATACTCGTACCGCGCGAAATGCACGATCGCTGAAGCAGCCAAAGAGAGTTCTTATTTATCATTATCTGCATCAGAGGCGAGAAATTTATCTCGGGTATTACTACCTCGATTCGATCTACAGAAGAAGTTTCCGCAAGTCCGGTTGACGACACAGGCAAACATATTTGTTCCAAAAAAAAGTCAGATACACGCACAATCACGTACACAAACACACACCAGCAAGCAGGGGTACTCTCCAGTTCAAACACAAAGTCAACGACCACACAAAGTAGTCACACCTTTTATCACATCAACTACTCAAGCACATCAACATTCAAAATTATATCAAAGTAATCGAACACAACTAAAAATTCAATCTAAGACAAAAGTGCAGTCACAGACCGGACCACTGCCACAATCGCAAGCAGAACAAACCATGCGAACCAAGATTCCACTCAACAAACAACCCCAAATGCAACCGCCAACAAACATGCGCAAGCACACTCGAGTTCAATCGAACACCCAATTGATACGGCAAGCAAATATATTATCAAGGCCTACCCAATGCAGTTCTGACGTCGTTGAGAGGGCTCTTGTTATCGGAAAGAAAGACCAAGCTAAGTACATGAACACATTAAACGTAAACAACACTAAAACCGTAGAAAATCCTAGTTCATCACGTACGCCCAACCCGGTACGGTCAAATACAGACTCGTTGAAGCTGCATCGTAGATACTGGAGCAAACACCAAAACACGGAAAACCCCATTTTCCGGCGTGCTAAAAGTCAGGGCGTTGCGAATGCACAGAACGGCCGAAGCAAAGGAGAGGAAGTGGACACGAGCAATGGTAAAATAGCGATGGCTGGTATCCCGGCGAGACATAATTTTAAAGGGCATTCGTACGATCGCGTCCAAACTATATCCATGCAAGCTCACATCAACACATGGTCACCCATACAGACACCTTTACACATACCTACTCCGTTAATTGCATCTCGATCAAAATGCACTACAGATGATGAGAGAGGAAGTGCTAAGAAAACAAAGGACTGGTTTATTCAAGAGCGTCGTCGTAGGAAAGAGGACAGAGAATACAAGCACACAAAAAGGGGCACATCCGTTCAGTCACATGTCCCCACGAATTCCCAGGTGAAACCAAGCACACAATGGAACACTTTTACCAATGATGAGAGTGGCAGTGGTAGGAGTATGGAGTCACGACGTTTGAGAAAAGAAGGCCGGATTCTTCAGAGAAATATATGTATGCCCCACGTAACTGTACATGATAGAGTGAGGCAGACAATTCTATCAAATGCAAGCGGTACTGCAAAATCACAGACCAACGTACCTTACGAGCATCAAGACAACTTTGCGGCCTTGCCTATGGAGAAAGCACTTGCTGATCATGCTCGCAATGACAAGATGAGTTCTATAGATGTCACATGCGTGACAACGAATACGCTGAAGGAACGATATAGCTCGGCACGTGAATGGAGGAAGAGCAAAGCCTCTCGTCGGGAAGCAGTGGTTCGTGCGAGGGACGAGAGACTTGTACGCATTTCAGACTCTCGTAACATCACGCCTAAGCACGTATATGATATATATTTTTACCAGGATAAAGTGATGCAAGCCGACACTACAACAACACCAGACCTTATCGAAACCCAAAGCATAAACTCGACGCACAAAAGCAACAATCGTAAAACTAAACTTGGACATACCCCTGTTTCTACACCCACAACTACATCCGCGCCTACATCAACACCCAAGACAATCCGACAACGCAAAGAAAACCGTGTGCTCGCCCTCACAATACGCCAGGTGGGATTGATGGCATCAAAAGGTCATGATCCTTTGTATAAAGGATGGCAGTTCAAAAGGCTGAGGGCCGATGTCATTGCAGGCCACGTTCGGTTGAACTCATTGTTGGATATCAAGTACGCGGGGGAGGCGGCAATTCATTGGCAGACGACGTTACGTTTGTACCCGCGCGACAAGGCAAGTGACGAGAAGGTAAGCTCTCTCGTAAAAGCGTTGAAGAATAAGGTTAGAGAGGGTGTGCTGACGGTCATGCAGCTCAAGACGGGAGAGACGATGTTTCCGTTGAATAAGATGGACGCCTTGAATATTGACATATCTACCAACAGTGAGGCTTTCCCGAAAGATATGATCTCTTTGAATGTTAAACACGAACAACAGCAAAGAAAGCCTAAACTTCAACTGTCCGAGCATGTGCTACACACACATCTCATTGAAGTAATATCTATCCTCCCTCATCTGCATGGGATAGGGTTCAATGCTTTCAATACAGCATTTATACATGCAACGCCATTGGCGCACGAGATGAGCACACATAGTTTAACGGTGCTTGCAGATGTCGCCGCCACTTCGATGGAAATACTGGACACCAGCCTTCAACCTATTACTCTGGGCAGTAGAGCCCGCATGATGTGTGAAGTTTTGAGCACTGCGAGCAAGAAAATAGGCGAGTTCAGTATGCTCGACTTGAATGTTATGGCGCATGCGACAGCGGCTTTGGCCGAACCTGTACTAGTGCGATACTCTCAAGCACATTCTAATCTTGTCAAGCTAACGTTTAGCGGTGATCGTTCTGGACGGTCGATAGATGCTTTATTGTTGGGTGGGGTGCGAAGGCCAGTAAGGAAGCGGGCGGAAGATACACGAAGTCTGGTATATGACAAGCCAAAAAAACCACCACGTGAGAATATAAATAGGTCATGTAGTGTGGCGGAACTGAATTCCCTGATGAACCATCAAAGATGGCATGTACATGAGCGGAAATCTGTGGAAGGGCAGTCATATACAAAACGTGACTCGCTCTTACACTTGCCTATGACAACTGCGTCATATTCTATCTCTCTTGTAATTGACATGTTCGCCCAGTGGACGACAGCACTCGCCACTGAGTTGGTGAGGCGTGGAGACAACCTGGAACGTTCCTTGAGAGATGTTTCAGATACAGATGTTCGTGATCGTGAGCGATACATGGAAATGGTGGCCATGGCAATGAAGACGAAAGATGTTGTAGACCGCGCTCGCGCGAAGTACTTACAGGCTAGTACGCCTGAATTCGATGTAGATACCCCCGTGTACGAACTCGAAAACAAGCCCGCATTTTCAAATGCACAAGTGCATTCGTCTGCAACTACATCGGAAAAGGTGGTGAATGCCGAGATGCCTCTGCAGGCAAATACTCACTCACATTCATCACGAAACGCACAATCAACATCAACGAGAATAAGTGGAAACCCATACATCATGCTTGTTCAGGCAGTACAAGAGCTAGTTGTACGAACACTACCGGAGTGTGACATGCCACAGTTGGCTGCCGTGGCTGAGTTCTTCAGGCACCAAGACCACACACTGAAAGTATCTAACAACTGCAATGATGCGAACGATAATGAGAGAAATACAGTCTTGTTGTTGATACTCGATAGGCTACATGGGCAAACGAGTACGTGGTGGATGGAGAAATCTCCTCTATGGAAAGCCCAAGATTCGCCTAAACGATTGTTATGGCAACAGAAACAGATGTTCGGTACAGCTTATCGTCCAAAACGAAAGCTGATGGCACGGCGGCCGGAGCAGTATTCACTTCCGCCATCACGAAACACACATATAGACCTATTGCGCGCTGCTGATAGAACAGCAATCAAAGACAAGTCTATTGTTAGTATGAACACAAACCCAACGTTTTCGGCTGCGTACAAGTCCTACATTGCGTCATACCGGTCCCGCTTTTCAACACCCCACCCGAGTCAAACTCTCAGTACATACAGCAATAAGCAGATCCAGTATCTGGAAAATAGGCTGGATCAAACCACATTGTACAACGCAGACGGCGCACGGCTCCTATCAACCCCACACCCTAAAGATTTAGCGATGATTGTCTCAGTGCTGGGCGACGCATCCCACATTCTTCCATACGACACACGCCGAGTCGACGACGTGTTGATGAAGCTCGCGCACATGTTGACATTACGTATGCCCGACCTGTCACCTACTAACGTTACAGACGTTTTAGAGGCATACACCAAAGTGTGCGTAAATAGGTGGCAAAAAAACCACGAAGCCTGCACGCGCATCGAGGGAATGTTGACGACAGCAATCGATTATATCAAGTCCCACCCACACGCATTCTTGGGCCAAAACTTGCACCGGGTGTTAACCGCTTTTACGCACCTCGGTATCACCGACTGTGATGCTTTCGACAGCCTGAGAGATAGCCTCAAGTTATCTTATCGAAGTCTGTCGGGCGAAGAAATGACGAACGTTGTGGTGAGTTACGCAAACGCCGGATGCACGTTGTGGAGACGGCCACTTGCTTGTGCCATCACGGTGCTGAACAGGGATCTAAGTATGCTGTGTACGGAGAATCTGTGTCGTGTAGCGTTTGCAATGGACATGTTTGACCACAACATTCATATGCGGTTGAATCTGCTCACACGAATAGCAAACCGACTGGCTGGCCGTGCAGATTGGGACGAGCAAGTGCATACGAATAACAAGTGGAGGATGAGAATAAACCATGAACGTTGTGAAGCCCGAAGTTCCACCCCAAGAAATACCGACTCTCAAACAGAATTTATATATCAAACTCAAGGGGAAAAAATCCCTGGATTGGGAGAGATTGGCTTATTGGGCGAAGTTAACGAGTCATTCAAAGTGGTGGGATTAGCACAGCTTGTTTCGAAGAAAGGTATACGATCCGTGGCCTTTTATAAGGCAGTGGACCTGTGCGTCGCCGTGAGATTAAATGAGTTCTCGTCGGAAGAAATCGAGAAAGTAGTGGTAGCCCTAAGAGATGCAAATTGTGGTACACCAATGATTATAGAGGCTATGGAGGAGCATGCGAACGCTGGCTCTGTATAATGGTATCGTTATCTGAGTATGATATTGCATATTTGGATACATCGTGAGAAAGAATGTAGTTACCAATAAACTGCGACAGTAAAAGTTGCCCTGTTTATTTTGAAATGTTATTATAAAAGCTTGGATGGGCGACAAACTCGAGTATAGTACTCACCATACATTTGCTTCAACATGTTTGCTGTTTCATCGACTCGTATTCGTGAACGCACCTTTTTATATTTACTCACATACGATTATCTTGTAAGTCAATTTCTTTTTATATTAATTGTTCCTAGATACAAGGTATAGTCATTTAGGAAAGCACATACATTTTGAAGGTAAATTTATTTTTGTGATATAGTGTCACAATGATCTCACCAAAGTCTTCCTAAAACGGATAATCTGGAGGTTGTGACCTCTGAGTTAGCCACTAATATATATTGTCATTTATGATGACTTGGCCTTGGACATATACAACAACATGCTCGTGCTGGTAGCAGTGACTTGTGATCACGTTTGTATTTACCGTTCATATTTGGCGTGACCATTGAGCTGCACCTGCCGCTAGCAGGCAGGACCATTGCAGTTCGGTTAGACGGTCAAAACAGGCTATCCGAGTAGATGTTTGGTATTAGTTTAAGTGCTGCTAAGAGCATAATCCAGACAGTCTGTGCATCTACTTCTTCTACCTCGGCGAATGTATCTGTGTGTATACATTGGCGTTCTCACGACCGTGATCTTGCTTGTGCAGGAGACTGCGAATATTCATGTTCTACATGAAACTCTGAATCGTTCTGTGATAGTGGAGTCCGGAGACTACATGCGCAATATTTGATGACCAATCGCTAAATATACTTCTGAATGAGAAGGAAGGCCCCCGATCTCCGCATGTGGGTATGTACGTGTATGAGTTTCCCTGAATATGTGTGGTCGAGTTTGAAGATTTCGTATACGTTGTACGTACTTATGCTGACGTTGTTCCGTGTGATGTTGGATCCACAGGCTGTATGCGAACCTGTGCAGACTGTTCTGGGGGAGAAGGAGAACGTGGCTTTTTATGTGTTTCTACGTCCTCGAGTGGTTCAAGGCTCCTTGTAATTCATCATGCTGTTGTTCTTTTCGTAATGGATCAGCTACATGCTCAGAAGAACGACTGAGTGGGCGTTGCTTCAAAAGTGAGACATTTCCCGGTAGTACATACGGCGGGGAACGAGGAGAAGCGAACTTTCTATGTATATACATATATAATATAGACACACATATGTATACGCGAAAGAGGATATTATTTTAGATTAGCGAATCACTGAAGATGGCATGGGTGAGAAAAAAAAGGGGGCGATTTAACGTAGTATGGACACATAAAAACGATATGAGGATATACGATGGACGTGTGTATAGCAAGCCAGTCATACAATCTGAATACTATGGTTCTGGTTAATATATATGATGTATGCTGACATCTATTAGGATTCCCCACGCATGATCAGACAGAACCAAATTGCTAGCGACTTTGAAGAAACTTTATATCACATATAACTAGCAAGATAAGATACGGAGAAATCATCCAGTCAAATAATAACAAGAGAATGGCTATACATGGCTATGTACCATAACGAGATCACGTGCAAGTATGTTGGGGAACTTTTTATCCAACATCAAGCACACATTAAAACAGACGAATATGAATAATACCTTGGTGGTATATCGGCCAGTTGAGGACTACCAAGAGCATTGAGTTCTGCCGGATCTAAAAGGTTGGAAATGTCTGACGGGCGCGTTGGCGATGCTTCTGTTACATATATTCCTACCGATTCAAGCCGTCGGGCAGGTATATTCTATATGTACAATATTCGTGCATTAGTTGTACATAAATAAATCGCAATAAATCGCTTAATCAATGAACAACATTCAAAATTTCCATACATAAATGTATGAACAAAAGAAAGGACGAATAGAATCAACTGTAGATAATTATATATATATATAAGAATAAGTAATCATGTGATCTCATGTAGTGATAGAACTCGTGTTGGCACTAATAACAGTATGCATGAAATAGATAGAACTGAACGTAACAAGATACTTACAGATTCAGTTGTTGTACACGATGATTTCTCACCATGCTAAGACGTAAATACATACATGTCCGTACATAGATATCTAGTTTGCGACACGTTGGATGGTATGTTATTGAATGATATACTAAAACAGTAGAATACGATGCAGTCATTTGGATGTGAAGACCTACCATCTTGCCATCTAACTTAGTTGCAATGTCCGTTGATGTCGTAAAGTCTGCTGAAGGCTGCCTCAGCTCATTGGGTAGCGGCTTGGTAAATACCATTGTTCGCGCACGACTCTGTTGCCATTCTGTTGGCACGTTCGTCATTGCTGATTCGCGTTGCGCTTGTATTTCCGCTATATTCTTGCAAGGCTCAGCTGTCGGCCCAATCGTCTTTCGTCTTGTTGATTTGGATGTTGAACCCAGCTGGCAAATATATTCAAAATGCCAGTGTATGAATACATCAACACACACGTGTAAACACAGACATACATGAACATATCACGCTCGACCGACATACAGGCACACGTGAACGTTTATGCTCACACGCACAATAGTAGGTTGCATAAAAAATTCCAAAAGAAATCGACAATTAGAATTATCATGCAGAGATTTCCTAACCGTCGTCTGGCATACGTTGGCATGCCATACACAAAAAATAACATATACGTATTAACGCGTACATGTACAAACGCTGCTTTTTGCTTTTCATGCATAATATCAATCACGTAACATTCTATTACAGCAAACAAAAATCCATTACTTTTCGTGACGAATCCGTCTCAGTCGTTCTCGTCAACATTCCATCAATTGATCCTCGACGCTTGGTCAGGGGTATCTTCGATGACATAGAAGTAGTCGGTTGTGTTTGAGAGAGTGGGGTGTCTGCGTCAATGGAAGTGGGTGCATGTAAACGGTTGCTGTTATAATACGATTTAACACGATCTCCGTTCAAGTGTGGCAACGTACTGGTATTTTCAAGCCATGACGCCAAGTCTTCCTTATCCCACTTTGATGCGCAAGTATTATTATGTTTTAGTGTTTGTGTGTGAGTTGGTGCAGGTTCGTTCGCCATTTGTCGTGGATGATTCATCTGATATGTATCCCCATCTGCTTTCATATGTTGCGTCTGCGATGATAACAAAGTGTGTTGATTTATCCTTCGATGTTCAACAACAGGCTTAGAGTCCATAAATGGTGACGGGCTATTCGTATTTACATGCGTGATATCATCTGTCGTTTGCTTACGTGCAAATTGTTGGTTCTGCTGCTGTTGTACACATTGTTCTGGCTTGGAACTCGAATTAACTTTTGACTGGGATTGCGGAGGTAGATGAGGCTGTGGTTTAGTATGTTGTTGTTGATGTTGGTGTGTGTTTACGTTCGCTCGTGACTGTATCGGTGCATTTGATTTTACATGAACTCGTGGGTGGAAGTTTGATGTAGAGTGTATGTCGGACGTTTCAGGTCGGTTTTTCATTTCCGAGAGTGTCACGATTGGTAGCAATGGCCTCGCCGTCTTTGAATGTGAATACGACAGAGACGACTGCGCGCTCGTACTTGTACTCCCACTTCCACTCCCACTCCCACTCCCACTCCCACTCCGACTATAAACCACACCACCAGCCCTAACCTCGGCTGCATTTGTATCCGATTTAGAACCAGTTTCAACTCTACAGCCTTTAAATATAGAGAGGCCCCTTAAATAATTCTCTCGCATACCTTCAAGGTCGCTCTGACTGAAATCCCTGCTGCAGCGTGTCAGATGTCCTTGTTGCGTATTGTGTTGTTGAGATTGTATATTACGATCAGAACTCTCTATATAAGGACTAGTTTTTCCATTATCCCCTCTTCCATTGGTGTCGCTAAAAGTGTCATTCAACTTATCAAACATGGCATTCAGCGAAGATGGAGGCAATATACCCTCAAGACTGGGTGCGGGCGCTACATGAACGTGTTGACCAAACAAATCCTTAAATACATCACAAAACAGAATCGATCTCATGCGCCCGTTAATCTCTTCGAAGTCGTCAAATACTTCACCTATACCAACACCCCTCCCACCGTAGCTCGTATTGCCACCCCCTTTGATGTTTGAATTTGTATTTCCATTCACATTCGCGATTGCATCCCCGACAGAATTCCGCGGCATCCATGCCGAGGAATTGACGACACTTGTACTATCCTCATGGGCGACACCATACTTACCACCTAGTGACTCAGTCACGATTCCACTCCTATTCCCACTATTGTTTTGACGACCGTTTCTAGTGCTACCATATGAATTGTAGTTGGTGTTGGTGTTGAGCCCTAGATAAGAGGGAGATTGTGGGGAGGAATGCTTTGTTTGCGAGGACAATCTTTGTCCGTCTGAGGCTGCCTCACTTGTACGCGTAGCACGAAATGCACCTTCAATATGCAATGTAGCTTCTCCATCCTCTCCTCGTACGAGTAAACCACTTTTAACCTTGAAAAAATGGCATGTGAAATTCGTTTAGGTTGATGAATGTGTATGCTTAGACATGCGTGTGGTGAATGTTAGTTTTAAACCAAAATTACGATTGTTCACTAGTTTGTAGTAAGCCGAAATTCGCATGCTTTACAATAAAATACATACAAAAACACAGAAGAAACTACGCGCGTGCGGGGTGGGGGGTAACCTGACCGTCCCCGATTACCTGTATATCAGGCCTTAGTGCGTTGACAGAGCCTGTTCCTCCACCCCTAGTCAACACCACTTCTAGTGACGCCTTCTTTAAAATTTCAACAGGGGCTTCCTCGCCCTCATACACATAATGTACTTGGGGTTGAACGCATTCTTTTGTCTTTAAATCATATAGAACTATTGGAAGGGGTGTCGACATGCCTTCTGGAACGCTAACTATGCTGGTTCCCATCTAAAATTTATGGTTGCGTGGAGTATATAAGAACCAAGTTGATGGTACAATCAGCTACGAGTGCTTGCACAGGATGATGACGTTGGTGTGTGAGTGAGGAGGGTGAGCATGTCGGACACAGTAGGGGAACAATAAGGGACAACGAGTGAGTTCAGCAATGTGTGAACCGTATTCGTAAGTATAAGAGCAATAGTTCTTTGCGAATATAATACATTCGTGCACACGACTTCAAAGGTTCACTTGTTGTTTGAAATGGCTAACCAGGGAACAGTAAAAAGAGAGACAGGAGAGAGAGACAAGAAACGAAGGAAGGTAGGAATGAAAAGGGAAACCAAGGATCTGTACATGAATGCCTGTCTGCCTACCTTACTGAGACGGTGTGCAACCAGGCCCGATATTTACGAAAAGAAATCGAAAGCCAGTCATTGAATTATCAACTACCCACACACACCACATCCACACACACCACATCCACACACACAAATACACACAAACATACAAACCCATTTCCGCCCCCCCCCCACACACATACACATATACCAACCCACCAACCACACACACGCGTTCTCTTCTCTCTTACATATGTACACAAGCACAGGAGCTTCGCACCTCGTCTCTCTCTCTCTCTCTCTCTTGTGTCGTCGGTCACGTCCCTTTCTCACACATCACGATCCTGCCGTCAAGTCTCTCCCAGAGCTCATAGATTCTGTCTCAACGTAAGATAAAATTAAGTACGCAACACTGCATGGCATCTTTCTGCACGCGCTTTTAAGAATTCCCTGGGACATTTCTTTTCACACTTGAATATGAAAATGAAAATGAAAAGTTAAATCCAGGCTAAATGCCAACACGTATAAGTCATTGCATGTACACACTTACGTGCATTACATAGCATGTTAGAGAAAGCACCATTTAATTGCAGTATATGATGCGTATATGATTGAATATGAAAATGAAATATCCTTATGCGCACGACTCCTTATTCGTACTTACACCTATTTGCACTCTTCATAGTTCTACTTACACCAGAAATGTCTTACCCTTCGCCCTTGCCCACATCGTCCTCCGACTCAGTCAATGTCATGGCCTCGAATAATGTTCACTACAGACAGGGTGTGTGACTCTCTTCATTATTCTGTGTAAATACAATGATCTTATCTTTCACGTATTTGGGTAGGCACATAAATGTTTAATCACTTAATGCGTATACGCTCGTAATCATTGATTGTGTGTACCTGTTGCTTGTGAGTATAGGAAAAGCGAATATAGAACTTCGGCGAGCGGTGTGTCAAGCGGAAGCCAGAGAGTATGTGCGCCTTACGAATAAGCTTGCTATGACTGAAACATGCATTCAATCCTCAGAGTCGAACGCAAAGGTAGCTATGAACTTGTATACGAATGTCGTTGTAAAAGTGTTATGCATGCATGTTTACTTGCTTGTGTGGATAGCTGCATTAGGCGTTGTCAAGTCGTACAATCCGTTTTTTGAACCCTTATTATGACTAATTGCAGAAGGCACTTCAATACACCAGCTCCTGTTTATCGACTCTGGAGCATTTTGCGGATGAGATGACTCACACCTTGAATACGAACTTTATACCGGACATGAAAAGATAGATACTACTGCAAAAAACACGAAACAAATGCTATGGTGTTTAATTACAGAACGTAAGTTTGCAGAACGCGGTCGTACACCTTGCACGATGAGTGGAACGGCGAGTTTTCGCTTGACGATTTGGTATCTACAATGAACCATCCACTTGTTTGTGAAAATCTTGTGTCGATTTTACTTATTTGAACTGAAACTGAAGGTTGGTACCTTGGACGTCTAATTCGATTATGTCTTTTATTCAATAGGGTAACATTGTCGAAAAAGACATGTTTTTCAGTAACACCGCGTGGCGATGTCTTTTCGATAACACGGGACGTTGCTCATATTCACTCTTGAGAGGTTCATTGTCCATGTCAAAACTGGCACGGATGAGTGGGCTTCGAAAGTGAAATCGCAACTAATACTACTATTCTCTGACCGCTTAGAACTGCCTTCAACGCTTACCTGATCAGAAGGAATGTTTGTACCTGCTTAGCATAGTGTCCGTGGAATAGATAAATAACGCTTGCGAATAGAAGGACTACCGTAAGAATTGGGTCATGTGTACGGATGGTTGTTGGTGACATTAGTTATATCACGACAACCTTCTATTTATTATATCACATGGGCTGGGACTATGGACTAAGACGTATCGGACGCATTACAACAAGACGTACTTTCGGCGCTAAAGGGCACAAGGTTGGGAAGTACAAATGACGACCGCATATACTATGCTATCGCTATGAATGACTAGTGTTAGTATATGTGTTCTGTGGAACATAAAATGATTGAGAGGCGATCATACAATTTTATTGTGAGCAGATTTCGGAAAGGCCGCCCCTCTGAAAGAATGTTTGATTCGGAAATGTTCAATACCGATATTTGTCCACGACCTTGACTCTAACAAGGACAAGAAAGTTTGTACTCTTGTTACAACTCGACAATGAGAAAGACGCCACCAAGCTAGCAAGTTTGAATTTTATTAATACTGGCTCGTAAAGCTCAGTAAATCTTATACCGATCCGAAACTGTACATGTTGTCTTCCATCCGTTTCCTGCTGATTTACCACTACAAGTCTACTATAAAAATAAATATTGTTTTCTGTTCGAAGAAAACTCTGTATCGCTTAAGAAATGCAATACTTGGCTGCAAAATACTATTTATTTGACTATAATGCAAACAAGTGTTGTAAACAAGTTCACCGGCACATTACAATTTGCCGATCATTCGTTTTTAAATATTCAGAAAGATCATCACTATCCTCAACATCCAAAATCAGAATAAAGAGTACTTTGTGAACCTGTCAAGTATTGTTGCACTAGCCGTCTTTAATAGTCTTCATCCGAATCCTCACTACCCTCACATCCTCCGAATAGAAAGATCAACGAACGCGTCATTTGATCTATTACAGCTATCAGTAGCGCCAACTAAGCATAAGGGAAGAACGTGATGTTTCTGATTTCACCCTACGTAGCAATCTCATTCATATACACAAAGATACTGAGAATGAACTGTCTTACAGATTGTCACTTCAGCAATACTCCCAAGTATGTGAACGGCAGAATTTGTCATTATACGGATGCCGAAAAAAAATCTCCCCACCCGAATTCGAATCAGGAGCCTATCGATTTCGGACATTAACCACTACAGTCGAGTGCTCTACCAGATTGAGCTATGGAGAGGCGATGATTGGAATAATTAAATTATATTTATTTGTTTTTATCTGTCCAAGTTCAAAAGGATTTTGTTTATCTTTTGCTGCCGAGTTTATTGTATTTACTGCTTATTATATATTGTGCATCTCACTTTCAACAATGTGGAAAAATAGCCCACATTTAGTTCAATTGTGGAGTTAGACAAACTCATCGTGACCTTCATAAATGCAGCGTTCTTACGGATTACTTTGATCTGCTCCAAAATCTGTGGTCGGTGACGATGAAACATCATGAAGTCATGCATGATTTAACCTCTTTTACAGAAATTTATGTATTAAGTCTTGCTAGGAAAAAGTCCCCAATATTTCATTATTGTTTTCAGTCTTACATACACAATCATGCAAATTCGTCAGCAAGTAACCGTATTTCTTATACAATCTGTTCTTGATAGATGAAGTCTTGTACTCCACAAAGAATGCTTACTTTCGCGGATGCTTGGGTATGTGTACTACCTTCAGTGAGTGTACTGATAACCTGTAGGGTTCAAGGTTTAGGTATATTATTAACTTGAATCTGAATCTGTATTCCACAATCCTTGACACCTCCCTTGTGTGTTTCATGTCATATATCCATAAAATGTCTATAAAATGTCCATAGGAATGGCCACTTTTAACCTTTCTGGAATGTCCTTTTAAATATCCTACAAGGCCTAAATGTCCTCGAAATGTCCGAGCGAACAGTATCTCAGCGTGTGATACCGCATCGTGCCAGGTTGTAAATACTTTAGATGTCATAACACAGTTGCAGATGGAATAGATAAACGCACACCATTATTGAAGTATGTGTGTGTGCATGTCTGTGGCGAAATGTGTGGATAAGTGGTTGCACGTGTATGTGTATATGTTGTTTCGTATCGAAGAGAGTGAGCGTATGCATATACGTATGCGTCTATATATATGGGCGTGTACTTGTGATGTTAAACAGCGGTGTGTACGTGAACACGTGAGCAAATGTATTGGTGGTTATGCACACGTCGTTGCATTGTGTCTATATGTTCAAGTATGTTAGTGAATTGTCAACATAATTTATGTATGTTCTTGTAATTTTTTTGTTCCTGTACTGATGACTACCGATACATGTGCATGCGTACCCACCCACAGTTAAAAAATGGTAAGACGACTTCCCGGCTCTTTTGCTTTTCATGAAGAGATCTAGTCATAAAGGTATTCTTCCCACAACAGAAATGAAGGAGAATATAAACCATATCACGGGCGTGAACTCAACGGTACGATTATACATACATGTTTTGTATACTTATACGACTACATGTTCACTCACTTTCAACCTGCGCGTACTACTTGGGCAAAAAGTAATGCAAAATCAGCAACACACTGACACCAACAAAGAGATCCATAAATATTTTGCGCGCACGTTTTTGCAACCATAACGCACAAATACAAAGCATTGAGGTAAATATGTGGTATTGAACTGCACTTTTTTCTCTACTGTCCTTAATCCTGCACACATTTTTGTACACAACAATTAATAGAAGAGGTGGTACACACAGAATTTCAATAACACATCCATATATATACTTCCTTACGTATACTAACACTCGCTCTCACACGTACGCATTAACGGACGTATCTTCACTTGTACACATTCATACAGGCCATGGATCTGACCGATGAGGTGATTGAGATGAAGCCCACTAAATCAAACGTCGATTCATCATATCGCGCTGCGCGTCAGTATACAGGGTTAAATCGTGCAGCCATGCCATCGCTTGAGGAGCAGGCTTTGCGCGTACATACCAGTTTAAAGCAATCGGGATCGCTTGTGGATGGATCTGAATGGTATGTCCTTCAAATGTGTATTTCTACAAAGAACATACACCTACACCTACACACAAGCTTTATCGCATAAAAAAACAGTACACAACACTTCAAGTGTAACCCCGAATTATATATTATATCCTGCTAAACACCAATGATATTGTAAACGAGCACACACGAGATTGAAGAAGAGTTGCATCAAAGGCCGAATGATTCTTACATAGCCACAAGTGCGAACGTATCATACACACATGCAAACATTAGGTATATTACACCTAGAACTACTTTCATAATCACAAAATATTCATACGTGTGGGTTGTTTTAACCACACTGGATCTCGAACGCAAATTGGATACACATGCACAGAGATCTAAGAAAAGTAGTACAACATGGCAGATATAGACATGCTAACATATGCTCAACTCTGACTTGTGGTATCAACATTGTTTGGATCAGATTATTTGGCTGATCACCAGTAATTTCACATCAAGTGTTTGAACCATCAAGTTCTACATACCATAGTATACGCGCATCATGATCCTACCATTGGTAGTTACACTACATAGACAACACAGGTGCACAGATACATGCGAGCATAATATTCTTGTCGATTAGTATGTATAATAATGTGCATATTACTCACAGTATTTCTGATCTCACAGGCATGTAATTTCACGACGATGGTGGGACATATGGTCGGCCGCTGTCTCATTCAAGTCGGCGACTTTACTTGCAGGAGATCAACTGGCACCACAGTCTCAGCTACAACATAACCAATACGGAACTACACCGGGGCAATCGGAAGGATCTTCACAGACGCAATCGGAACCACCGAATCAATCGTTTACAGACCAAGCCACTAGTTCACAATCGGTAGAGGTAGTTCATGCCACTTCTTCGCAGGACTACAACCGACATACCCAGCAACATACACAGATGCCTGTTATATTGTCTCACTCACAACCACAAGCATCGTTTCAAGAATTGATCACCGAATCGGAACTACTGACATCACACTCGAATGCGCATGAACACGTACACACAGACTCTACCACAATCATTGGCACAACTGCTAACAGAAGTGCATCATCACACGCAATGACCTGTGATAATGACTTGCAGCCCACGTCCGTCATCTCAGCTTATCCTGGCCCAATAGATAACTCCGACATACTTGGTAACGTTTTGTACTAGGATTTAACTGTGTATGTAAGTTCATGTACTGCTGGTTGTATGTACATGCATGTATAAGGTATGTCATGTGTCAAGAAAGAATAGCGACATGCATATATGTATGTGTTTATATTAAACTGTCCATACTTGTTACGTTTACTTCCGACCAGTTCATTAACAAAAACAAAAATCAACACAACATACAAGTATACTAGATAAGCATAAAAAATTATAGAATTGTTTACATTCTTCTTTCCTGCGTTTTATCATGGACATACTGTTTCTCTTTTAAATACGTTGGCCATCGTGTATGCACACACTCTAAACGTATACACACACACACACATGTCTATACACGTGCACATCAACTTATATTGACGGACAGATACTAGCTATCCTACAGAAATCAAACGCAGTATTGAGGCTGCGCGTTTAGAGCTGGTACCAGCGAATGTTGGGCAAGATCTTGCAGAATGGTATGGATATGTTTCCGGTCAGCTTCCACTAACACGAACAGTTGTGTTTGATGGCCGTTCGAATGGGCTGCGCGTGGAAGTTATTCGGTTGGAATTATCTGTGTGCTATTCTGATCAGATGCAGAATAGAAAGGTACACGCCACAATGTTCTTGTTACATATATGCTTAGAACGATGTTTGTAGCTCCAGCGACTGTATGCTCATGTAGTGAGATTAACATAGATTATATATCAAACAGGTGCATGCATCAGTGTTTAGCAAACATATACTTCCAATGGTGCCTGCACTGTAACGGCAATAGAGACGCAAGCATACGAATGCTTCTTATATTCAAACGCATCAACAACTGCGCACATGAAATTGAATTAAAAATCATCCCCAAGCTCTGACAACGAACATGCATATTCGTCTCTTCTGACGAGTTTACAGTCTCCATGCACTACAAACTCGGGGTATCGCTGATTATCCAAAGATCAAACCTGTTGGTTAAAGCATGCGCGAATATATATAGCATGGACATAACAACTGAATACATATGTACACTGAATACATGCAAACACAGATTCATCATTTTAGTCGTGCGTGCACAATCGATGAAATGCAGAGAACATGCATGCGGATATTTAATCGCTCGCACTTAAAAAGCTACCGGACCTGGTGGTTAGAACCGGAGAGTGAACGCCCAATGTTTATATTGGGCCCATATAATATATCTATAGAAGCTGCTATGGTCAACGACGGAGACTCTGTTGTTATTGAGGCAAGAGGAGACGACGGATTCTGGTCTGACTTGTATGTATATCATTTTTGATATAATGAATATGCTCGGTGTGCATAGGGTTAGTGTTATGTCCTTATGTGTATTTCTGATGATTACGTGTGCTGTTTTGCCCTCGAAATTCCTATTCAGGTCCAAGTCTGTGCTTTATTTGACACCTGCAGATTTTGATCGAATTTCTGGACAATGTATATGCTATATATATATATATATATATATATATGTGTGTGTGTGTGTGTGCGTCCGTGTATGTGTATGCACGCGCGTGTGTGCACATATGTATATATTTATGTACTAGCTGTTCCTGTTTATCTTGTAAGAATATACGAACCAACCATAATTGGTCTTTATATACTATCGATCCAAATGGAAAATGTGGATTTTATATACATGTGGCCGTATGGATGAATACGCGATTGCGATATTCATATATTTGTAAATGTATTTATTGACGTGCTGGAATCTTATTGCCAGGTACCGACTCACCAAGCTACCTACTAATCCTCCAACACATCCAGTGCACCCTACAAACATACAAATCCGTAGTACTTCAAACGGAACCATAGGATTAGACTGAATATTTATTTCTATACCTTACGATTCCTCTCTATGTTAAACCCATACACATTCGTCGTAAGTGGTCAAAAAAGGCTTGCACGGATACCTCGGACTGATTTTATACCACATTCTTCCAAAAAGTCAAACCATGAACTCTCAAAGAAATTTCTTGAATCAGTGGACGTGGAACGAGTGGCGATTAGACTACCAGGTACGAATGTACGATTTATAGTATTATAAATTGAAAACTGAGTATATAGTAGTAACACGTTCCCCCCACTCATACTCGTATACTCACATTGACTCTCTAACTCGTACGTACACGGATACAATATATGTTGCACTTCCTACACGTACACACACTCACTTCTGACTCCATTGTCTCGTATACATTCACTAGCATATGTTCACGCTCACACTTGCTCAAACATACGCTTGAATTTTTCTCAGGTGTTAAAGGGTTGCACAACCTGGGGAACACGTGTTATATGAACTCGCTTCTTCAATGTCTCAGCAATACTGAACTACTAACACAATATATTTTGAGTATGAATTAGTTTTATTTATATCCAATGCATAGGCATATGATGTGTATGAGTAATTGTTGACTGAGTACATCAATATATTTCTGTACCTTGTCATGTATGTGGTTATATTGTGTATGTATGTGGTATTGTACAATAGGTATGAGTACATATATTTTATGTTTGTCTTTATCTTTGATTTGATATCTTTGTTGATTAAGAGGTTGAATGCTTATGTGTATTTACAAATTTTATGTGAGTGTATATATCTTTAAAGACAAGTTGATCATGCTTTATATTGTTTTGCGTATACATGATCTTAGATATTGGGTTGTGTGTTGTCTTTACATTACCACTCAAATAATACATATGTGAGTGTTTTAAACGACAGTTATACATGAACATGCAACTACATTTACCTATCATACCTAAATACATCGAAACTAGAACGAAAACACAAAAGAAGTACTTATGGGTGGGCATGGTGGTAGGAATGAGTTTGGAAGTTATAGTGGGAGATACACACGCACGGCTAAATAGTTATATCTAGACTCATTTTCATACTCTCACACTCATGTACCACGTATACATGAATGACACTGTACATGTACTAAAATTGCCCAAATATATAGGTGAACAAGTTTACGAGGATATCAACAGAAGCAACACTCTTGGATCAGCTGGTGTAATGGGAATGAGTTTTGCGGACGTGATAGATGAGCTGTGGGATGTGAGTATTCCAGAACTTACGGTAGCACCACGTCGATTTAAGGCATATTCGTCAATATCCTATTGTATATTTATATATATAAATAAAGTTGTATGCGATTTCTTATGTACGTGCTCGTTTGTGTGCGAATGAGTATATGCATGGGTGGATATTTCCGTGTATATAATTTGTGTACACGTGTTATGTGAGTGTGCAATGTGTAGTATTGGTTGCATGTGTATATGCTTTGTTTTACTGCAATGCCTATACACCAAAACGAGTATGTCTATATGAACGAACCGACATTACTGTATATGCGTGCGAGTTTACCACATTCGGATACATATGTATCTACGATAAACCACGTGGATTACTAAGTGACAGCAATGAAAACATATGTCAACTGTCGTGCAATTTCGGGAAAATATCCAAAAAATGGAAGTTCATATATGTAGCAGGACGTTACAGTTCTTCTCTATATACACTATTGTGTGTATGGCCGTATTTGTAGTTTGCAGCATCACAGTAAAACTCTTGCAGCATCACAGTAAAACTCTCTTTCTTCACACTGCCGTTGACACTTGCACTAACACTTTCATCTCATGCATTCATGTACATGTACAGGACGCACTATACAAGTTTGCCCCTCAGTTCTGTTCTTACAAAACACCGGATGTGCATGATGTGCTAACTTTCTTGCTAAGTATACTGCACGAAGACCTCAATCGTATTGTGGACAAGCCATACGTTGAAATGCCTACATGTGACGAATACCCAGATCAAGTATGTATAAATATGTGTGTGGGCGATGAGGATATGTTGTGTTATATTTCTGGATATATCGCGTCATATATGAGTACGCTTGTACTGTATCTGGTTTAACATATGTACGGTACACAAACGAACGCATTGATCCGACCACACACACACACACATATATATATATATATATATATATACCAACACACGTACACGTACTAAATGTACGCATTTTCAACTCTTAAGCGTGGATTGGGAATTATAGTTTCGAAGCGATCAGCGGAACTGCTCAATCTCGACGATTGCTCGTCCACATTCGTACACGCATAATACAATTACCAGTATACATATGCCCAAATCTTATTCCTAATATTGCACGTCCTTATCCAATCATGATGCATGACCATGCCAATTTAGCACATGCTAGGCGAGATTTTTTGGAATTATTATCATAGGCGGAACGACTCCATGATAACTGACATATTCCAGGGTCAGCTCAGAAAAACAATTTTATGTCCAGATTGTCGCAACGTATGACACACGCATATATATTGACATACATATGTAAGTATGCTGCTTGTATTAATATCATATGTGTTCCAAGGTTAGCTTTGGAATGGCTGTAAGGTGTGTGTATGATATCACAACGTACACACGTCCATGCAAATATATACGTATCTTATGGAGACTACAGGCATATTCATATTTTCGCACATAGTAGTACATAAACATGCTATGTTCTAACCATAGCAATAATATCTGGTGTGCTCTAGATAAAAGTTAGAATTTGCATGGCACGTAGGACTACATCGTAGTGGCGCACTCATATGTACAAGTGTACGCAATCTCACATATATACGCACTCTACTTGCACACACTTGCGAGCAGAAAGACCGACAAACGCAAAGTGTGTACATTCATACTTGTAACACTCGATTATCATGCATTGCTTCTACAGAATTTGGTTGGGTTCGAAACATTCATGCATTTGTCCGTACCTCTTACACGCTGGCATATTTCCATCTGCGTAGTGGTCTACAGTTTAAATGCACCCCCGCAGAAGGTTAGTGTGATTGATATATGTGTGTACGATCAAATTCGCAGTTTCTTACCTATTGGAAGTGAAGCAGAAGCAACAGAGGGCACGTACATGCATAAAAAACGTGTAAATTCCAATATAGCTTCATTTACAGACGCACATCACTTCCACAAAACCGTGTACATCCCCATATACCTCCGTTCACGTACACTTCGTATGCATAACACTTACAACAAGCTCCATTGCCTGTCTCTCATACACGCATTTATCAGCTAATGGTGAACCTCACATGTTACTATTACTGAACAGCACCGAATTCGAGTATCAGATGACGCGCACGTGTTTAATCTTATCGATTCAGTGAGCTTACAATCAAATATACACCCTAATGTGGTAAGCTACTTTGGTAGAACAGAATACATGTAGATATACACATAAATATATACTTACAGTTACATTTATAAATATGTACTCGTATAAATCGTACATATCGGGTGTTTAAATTTATGCACATAGGCACATGTATATACGTATCCTACAGTGTTGTATGTTATAGATATCTTCAATGCTCATGTTCGTGCAATACCCGCGCTATACAAGTACTCACACCACCGGTGCATCTCGTGTGTATGAGGGGATGTGATTACGTGTATATATGTATATTCTTATCACTCGAGTAGGAGTTTGTAAGATTATATATACTATACTTACATGCACATGCTTGTCTGTGCGTTATGCGGTATTCCCTCTCACATTAAAATTATGTTGTAAGTGTAGATAGAGGTGGCCATTGTGGAGAACTCTGAGATCACGAAGGTGTTGGAAAGTTCTGCCTTGGTTTCTAAGTTAAATATTACCACGAAAGTGGACGAGGAAGCCAAATCTATATGCATGTATGTTTTAAAACCGCACGCATTATATATAATAGGCAGATATAGTATGTGGGCGGTTTTTGTGTTTGTATGAGATACCTGTATCTAAGTATGTGCTTGAGCGGTAGATTGAGCTGTACATCCTCAAAGATACTACTGGCGTAGACGGTCTCACTGCAACAGATATGTCTCCTAAATTATTCTCTTTGACTACCTGTGCATGCATGTGCGCTTGTACATATTATGCTTGTTGTGTTACAGAAAATGGAATATATACGTGTATGCATATGTACATGATAAAGGTAAGAACAACTAGGTGCTGCTTGCTGATTTTGATATTCCTTGCATTAAACCGGCGTGAGACAACGTTTGCATATGTTGACGTATATAAATAGAATAGACATATACGGTAGTGTATATATATAGCAACCTCTTAAGTTGAGCCTAAACATCTGAGATGCACGAGTGTGGGATGGTAACTATATACCGCTATGCCATAGTGTGGCATTTATAATATGTGTTCCACATGTATCTATGGGTATGCGTCTATATAAGATATCGTCTGAGTGACGGTCAGGAGATATGCGACGTCGCAATAGTATCAAAAACCCATACGTGGGCCACACTTTTAACCAATATAAGGCTATAGATGAGATCTACATGCCTATGTGTACGTACGGTGTGATCTTGTTTGCATGTTTATATGAAGAATATGTACATATACATGCTAGTGTATGACATCTATGCACCACGTGTATATGTTATATGAAAACTGTAGGATCATGAAAGTATTTAGAAATCCTTGCACTTGCAGATATGTTGATCTCTACTGTAGGAAACGCGATCAAGCGCTGAATGTTAGAGCGACAGTGGTTTGATTTTATCATATATTTGCAAATGATTGTGATTTAAAGTTATGATTGCAGAGATACTTATCCGCATATAAATACTCACATATGTACACACAACACTTATGCATACCCACCGAAATTATACAAACGCAACAGATATGAGCAAGCAGATTCCGGCAAGCGTTTTAATATCATTATACAAGCTCAGCCCATACGGGATGCCACGGGAACTCGCCTTGTTCTCCCCCCCGTATTGATTTCGTGTCAGAAAACAGTTGCTTCTCACAAGGGCCGTGATGTCGATGTAAGAGAGTTATACGCAAACGCCGCGAAGGCAATAAAGTACGCCTATATATATTCATGTATGTGTGTCCATGTTTATGTTTGTGTTTGTAATTTCGTGTCTCTGATCATTGATTTATGTATTGAAATACAACCATACCTGTATCGTAACTGCATCAGCGTGCGTACAAACACAATCACGAATATGTATACTCTCGCGCACTCACACAAATGCAGAGTCACCCTACACAAATACAGAGTCACACTAACACAAATACAGAGTCACACTCACACAAATATATAGTCACACTCACATACTTACTTATGCCCTTGTTGTGTAATATTAGACCTCTTGTCAACGACGAAGTATGGAACAATATGGTGATGTTCTCTAAAGATGGGCAGCAAAATAGCACATCTAGTATTAGAAGCATAGGCAAAGTGTGTGGTCATGTGCGTGCGTCCATGTTAAGTATTGTGTGTGAAATGAGAGTATATGTATATAGGTATGTATGTATGATCTGTTTATGTGTGTTTGTGTACATAAATCTGTATACTTCGTTACGTGTGTATCATCTATGCATGAAGAATTGCGTGTAGTTTTTTATGTTTGGTGCTATTCTTCTTTTACATCCCTGAAGTTGCAGTGGCATATAATAAGTTTGTGGATACTTTTGAGTAAGGCTTATCCAGAAGAAGTGATTGGCGTGTGTCGTTGCATAGCTAAGAATACGCTGAGGCACTCGAAGTACACATTCAACAAACTTGTATATTTTAGTCTGGTGAAACATGCTCACACTCATATCTCTCTCATATTCGTTCACACATCATTCGCTATATGTCCGCCGTGTTAGATGTCTGAGTCAAATGTGCATAACACCAACGAGATCCGTGGGAGTGTAATTGGTCACCATGTGACGTTGGAAGAATACGACATGATGTCTAATAGCACAGATGGGGATGTGCACATAGACATCGACTGTGTTGATGGCAGTGTAGAAACAGGCACAAACAATGAAGTGAATTTATTGGACTTTCCCTTTTCTTTGACCTTGTTTGTCCACTCGCAGATTGAACTTGGCCAGTTTGACCAGACAGTTATCAAAGGTATATGTTCGTGTGTGTGTATGCACACAAGCTATGTATGCTGTGTGGTATGAGAATGAAGAAGACGGTTCGTTGCTCAACAACTCATCAATGCCCACGTTTAAATCTTTTAAATTCGGTAGTGCACAGAAGTCACAGACAAGAACTTAAATATTTGTGATATATACGTGCCACACTGCTTCTAAGGACTTTTTGTATACTTTTACACATGGGATTATGGGTACGTTTGTGTTTTGTGCATGGTACTATGTGTATGTACGTGTCTGTTGTGCAATGCATATGTACTGGTTTGAATATTTATGCATACATGTTTTGTGGGGTTTGATAAGAGTTGATTAACAATTTCATATTTAACATTGTAAAGCATATGAACCCGTTTGTTTTTTTGGACATGAACTTTTATATTAGGACGAACAGTTACAGTTCCGGTGGTTGGGGAATGTGCACCAAAATTATATTTAACTTTTGCGCCCATTGGCAAGGACAACCTATACCCATCGTGTTGCTTTGAAGTATGTATATACAACTGGCGAAACTAAACACACAAGCAAATTCATGTTTTCAGTGTATGTGTGTATTTCCTTAAAATCAGTTTTGATTTCAATTATAGAGTTTTCTACAAGGGAGCATACCCTCATTATAGACATGCATGAATATGTAGCTATGAATCGCGTATACACACATGCACATGTTAATCATTGTGCTACTTATTTATTAATATATAAGGAGCCGTCTTTACATGCTAGCATGTCTGAGCACAGGGATGAAAATACTGTCTCTCTGTACAAGTGCCTGGATAATATCAAAGAGCTCAAACGGACCGATGAGAAACATCTCTGGTAATTTATATTCACAATACATGTGTACATGGCTATGACTCGCGATACTAAAGCCATCATAAGAGCGGATATAGATCTGTGAGCACATGGACGACATTATGGTCTCTGTTTTTAGTAAAACGACTTATCTTGCAATCATTCTACCATAAAGAAACAAATATTGCTTTATACAAGCAATAGGCGTAGCGAATCCATGAATTCCTTGTTCACACGAAGGGCAACAGTTATTCTGTTTTTTTATTTGCACCCCGTACCTACAATTATATGCATATAAATATATGACACTCACGTATTTGTATATTTTTCGAACAATTCATGTAACATTTTCAATTTTGCGACACTATGACAACTAATACACACAGGTAAGCACGCACTATGGAAAGGCGATATTGATATTCGGGACTATACGAAGCTCACATATGAAAACACATGTTCGTCGTGTACATATTTATATACACATATAGTAGTATCAACATTTTAACAAACAAACTACGTAAGTTTCAATCATCAGGTAAAGAGCACACCGTATCTCAATGCCAGAAAAACTCTCATTCACCAGGTATTGTGATGAGTGCAAGACACACAAGCAAGCACTATTCAAGTATGATTTATGGCGGTCATCCTCTGTTGTAATTCTGCATCTCCAGCGATTTCTCCTCAACAATTCCTCCAAGTTAGAAGTTAATGTAGATTACCCTCTCAGGTATTATGTGTATACGAATGTGTATTCGTAGAGCATTGTTACATGCATGTTGCCCTACGCGGAATTGGGAGTGTTTTAAGATTTTAACCCATGGTTGGATTTCCCTAATTTTATTGTCATACTGTACCGCAAAGACTGCTTTCATCATGATAGTCCTCGTGTGCTCGTGTGCATACATTTTCATGTATGTGATATGTCATCGTGTGTATCGATTACGATGTGTATGCAGTATGTGCTCATGTGTACATGTATGATGTATGTATCTACTATGTGTGTACCTATGCGCACTGTTCTTCGATACGTTTAGTTCTTATTTGCAGCTTTTGTACTATGGTATATATTGTCAGCTTTATTTGCATGTATTGGAGTGTATTTTATGCATATGGGGTTACGTACATCCTTAAATGAGGCAAAAATTTGCTTGTGTAGTTCCCATTGATGGTTGATGAGATTTGAGATATACTTATGATTATCCATACCAAAAGGATAAAATACATCACACGCACGCATCCTTACAACAAATATTCAGAGACCTCGACCTGACATTTCAAATGCGAAGGCCGTCATCTACAGAAACATTGAATTCTGCCATATACGAACTATATGCAGTTGTGGTGTGTTCATATCGTTCGTACTGGGTGCCTTTATATGAACATTTTCGTACACCTCTATTAATAAGCCATTTACAGGGATGTTGTCAATTGCTCACGGGTGTAATTTTGTAGTTACAATAACGGATATGTAGTAAAGTGAACGTTTTATACATAGCTTGCAATTACGCACAGACTATCTGTGTGGAGTACGGCGTGTTAATTTGCTAATACCGTTCATGGGTTTGTTTAACCAATCATCCACATGTAGATTACAAACTTAAATGCTTATGCGTACTTAATGTGTCGTTGTGTATGTATGACGTTTAGGTACAGTGATATTCCTATCCCTGATATATTGGATTTCAATTTGTATGGTAGTGGTTCAATTCTTCTCTCGCGCTGTGAAGTAATAATTCCATCTTACATAATAATCGCGTTTATACATGATTATGTGTGTATATGAATCCTGCAAGGTGTACTGTTCTTAACCTAAGTATACCGTGCATTTGTGACTTTGGGAATCCTTGTCTCCAGTACACTACACATCGACATCCTTATATATCGGTACATCTGCATGCACATCAAGGAGTGCACATATACATATTTAAACTCACGATTGCATATCAATGTGACGTATTTTATATTTCTATGACGGTTGCATGCCTGGTGGGACTGAATTGTGAAATGTAGAATCATACAGGTGGCAAAGAAGATGGGCACTGTAAGTGGTGTTCGACATATTGTTCTACTCGTACGCTTTGTTGATGGATGGATGGATGTGGTTCTGGGGTGTGATGATTGCATTTGATTCTCTTTCTTGTATTTGAGCAAACATTCGCTCACATACAGATTGTCAATGTAAATATGCTTACTTTTGAATACACTGCATGCGCATTTTGTCAATGTCCTACTATACGGCTGCCCAATTCGCAATACACATTATACCCACCCAAGATCAAATACGAACAACTTTTGTCAACACATACACTAGCACATGTACACACATACACATAGACGCACATACACACATAATATATTTACTCAGAGAATCTAGATGGGAAGGAGATCTTCATTCTTGGCAGGCGTTCTCTTAATTGTTTTCTTGTATGTATGTATTGTTTTCTTGTATGTTGTATGTATGTATGTATGTGATGTTTGCTTTATATGCAGATACTGTGTATGCAAAGAATAGCAGGACGCGAACATGGAATATGTTTGATGACGACGTCACTTGCCCCATCAAGGAGAGTGATATCAAGGTACTAGTCAATGTTGATCACACACACAGTTATATAAGTGTATCGAAGGTTTGATTCAATTTATGTAGCAATAACGCTCCAAAACATGTCACTGTTGTCTTGGTGTACTCCTTTTATATCCCTTATTAAACAAGCTGAGTTTACATATATATATATCTTTCGTAGCAGGCATATAGAAAGTTTTGTACGCATAAAACGGGACTACATTCAATACCTCACCTCTCTTTTCTGCGTTGTCATAACTTTTTATTTCTTTCTATCCGTCAATCGGACCGTTTATATCATTGCACGAATTCAACTACAGTCGCCGAACGCGTGTATCCTATTCTATGCCCAACAAGTGTCCGACAAATCAACTGTTGTTACCCAACGTCAGAACAAGTCAGAAGCTCACTCTAACTGCCATTCAAATATCATACCTTCAGGGCAGTGTACATCCTCAAATCTTGGTTATGTGATATTAAACACATAGTACGCAGTAACATTCGCTCTATTGCGTCCATTATTTTTCTTATTACACTAATACACTAACCATCCGTTGTCCAACGTAGTCTTTTCTATTCACTCCGACCTGCACTCCAATATACTACCTAGACTGTCTACGTAATAGACACGCCAATGTACATAGATTTTATTTGTGTACAGTGCTCCTACATACACATATATTAGTATGTATTAAACAAGTAAGCCTACGTTTATGATATGTAGATAATATAGTAATATAGTGGATACGTATCCCGTTATAGGCTAAAATCTTAATGTTGCAGTCTTACAAGCAGTTCTGCTGGAGTAAGACTGTCTTCATTCTGATATGCGAGCATAATACGGTGTTGGCTAGTTCGTACATCTGTGGGAGTACTTCTTAATAGTCATGCATCAACTAATGCATACGTATCGTACGATTGTTTTTGAGATTTTCATGTATAGATCTGTCTGAAATATCCACCATACGGGCTTATGTTGTTTTTACTATTTAGTGACAGAAACGCGCAATGGTACGAGTATTCATGCAATATACTTGTGCCTGTGCTTCTATCATATATCCACGCAAACTTAAACTGCAAGTTATCCGTGCCGTACGATTCCGCTCAGGTATGCAAACAAAAATGTTACATGTATAAATATTGTTTTCTTGTACTTCTGAAGTCCAACCCCCTGTAGCTTGCTGTTTATATAGTGTATGTATCCTCTCCGACATAGAAACTAAAAGGTTTGTATGTGTAGAATTTATATACAAACTTCGCATCTTTTTACTTGTGAAAGTCCAGTTAGACTACGTTCAATGACTTCTAGCTGCTACTATATCGTGATTGTGGTAATACAAACAAAATTCATTCATATCAAACTACAGGTAACAACACAACGAACACTGAATAAACAGCGAATTGTTCGCAGCATAACTTGAACCACGTTGTCTCTGCATGTACGAATGCGTGTACACAACATAAGAGTACACATTTTAATTACACGTTCATAAATTTCCAAGTCAACGACTTATCTGACACAACGAAGCACTGGGTTTTGTTAAAGTAGTTATTCTTACTGCAAGACAAATTTTCATATCTTATAGAATTCCTTTACTCGTCAGCTCTTATAATCCTCACCACCAGATATGTGTACTCGGAGGTACATACAATTTAACACATTGATTATAATGTAATCCCTCAACTAACAGCAAGATACGTAATTAATTTGTCTTTTCTGTGGACTGGACCATGCACTGCTCATGAAATATGCGACAGGTCCAGAAAACAATCTAAAATTTCTCTTCGTACCTGTTCAATTATATGCGTGTAGCTATTAAGCCAATAGAAGAGAAGAAAGCGCAGCGTCTGGTACATATAAGAGTAACAACTCCGCCGATTTTAAAGATATATCCCACTATCTGCTCACGTTAGGTACATCCACTGGAATACATATCCATTCTTTACCAGACTGCTATTTTCTGGTATTACTGAAACCAAACCAAGCAAATCCGCTTCCAATCCTCTCACAAACGTACTTTCTTGAGCTGCTCGAGTCCGTGTGTTTGTACCGTGTACACACATATATATGCTTTAACCAAATATTCTCAACGTAACAGGCAGTTAATTATTGACAACTTTCATAATATACAATAAGGTACACATATAAAACGAATCACTCTTGATGCAAAGCAGAACCATCGAGGGCGGAGGTTGATCGGCGACATATTTTGTAGTATTCCTGATCGGAAAAAAATGCTGCAATTTCGTGATGGTCAACCGTTGTGTCTATTTTTCCGAATCTTGTGTATCTTTGATTAAATATTTCGTATCGTTGACGTAATGAATACGTGCGTATGTATTCTACATTAAACCACCCATGTTGTTTCTTATGAATCGAAGAGCCTTTGTGTACTCGAAGGTAATGTCCTTCGATTCCTTGAGCGTCATCTTTTTTCTAAACTCATCACGGATGCTGTTGCGATAAAACTCCTTATCCGTAAAGCGAAGGTTCTGGCTGGCCTTCAACATCTGACGGTATAACCGGAGAATGTGTGAACGCATTTCCGAATTGTTCGCTATAGGCATGGCTTCCTGCGCTCACTGTATTGCGTGTATACGATGTGCTATCAGAGATGCAGGACTGGATGACACCAGTGTGTAGTAATAGTGCCGTGAGTGTGATGAATGTACAAAGATGTACAGCCACCTTTCTTAGTTGTGTTGTAGTTATAATACAGGACGTGTTTGTGTTTGTGTGTGTTTGTGTCGGTATTTCATCAGTGTGGGAGATGCACGTGTCTCAAACGACAGGGTGTCTCAAACGAAAGGGGGAAATTGCTTATATTTTACCGCTTTTATATAGGCCTAAAAGTGTTTCATTTTTGTGTTATCATAACACATCTGGACGTGTTGAGCGATTACACTTACAAACTTATAGTAAACGTGATCAGTATGTCCTACGCATCCAGTTTAACGCATTCTGTGTTGGTATGAACACGTACTTAGAGATAATTCGAGCTGTGTCTTGAGTGTATGTGCATGTAGAACATGGTAAATGCAAATGTTTAGCTTGCACGTATGGTCTATTGAACATTATTTGGTATGTATGTGTGCCTCTCATTCACTAGTACAACTAATACGATTAAAGCGTCCAAAAGCTCCATTCAATTGTTATATATCTTTAGAAGGGTGTGCACGCGCATTTACGATAAATAGATTTACGAAGCCATGTACAGGATACAATCATTCATTCCCGTTAGAACACATACATTCTCTAGAATATAAAAAAAGTATAGACTCATTCACTTACACAGTAAATATCACATGAACAAAGTTGTGCCCAGGAAGAATACTAAATTTTACGACTGTTTCAATTCTTCACGTACGCACTAGAAGATAAAACCAAGATATGTGTATAGACATGTCGAATATAAATATAGAAACGCTTACAGCACATGCAAATCTGTTATTTGGGGACCTATGCGTTTATGAGTTGACGCGTGCGTATAAATATAATTCCCGCTGTTTCTTGAGAAATTTAATTTAAAGGTAGCATAAGTACCGTAAACATAAATTGGTCAACAGAAGAACTTCCTATATCGTTAGGTGTGAACTCACGTAACCTTGTGTTCGATGTTTGTATTATTTCTTTCACAGTTGTTTTTATTTCCTAAGGTTCTACATACTGCGTAGGCAGTAAAAAGATGATATATTCTTTATTTCCCTCTTCGTGGAGGTGTATATACAACTATTTTATATTTTAAACAACGCCTTGGTGACTGCAATACATTTTATATGTGGGATCCTCGTTGTGCACGTAATTCTGATTATATAGAAGTGCGCCTCCGGATGGAAATTCGCATTCCTTTCACGAGCACTCAGACATACAAAAAATATACAGCGAACTAATGAAGTGTACCAGGTCATGCCGATTTTTTGCTCATAGTTTTCTTCTTCTTCTGCATATTCGCTTCTTTCGCAGAGCACCTTACATAATTGTATAAATCTAACATACAATTCGCTTCAAAATGGACATTATAGAAATGGCACATTCGGTATCATACAGTCCAATATATCTCATTCAGAACTCAATAGAGATGCCTGGCATAATTGGATACAGCAGTCAGCTATACTATAAGTCTCCAAGTGCATGTGCTTTGGCTGGTGTGCCACCAGTCTTTGCCGAACACTTCATAGCAATTCCCCTAAAAAATCGCACTCTAGGATGCGCCAAAACGTACGGTGTAGGGTCTGTGTGATTGTGAAAAAATGGAACCTTCGGCTTAAATGTGGTCACATGTTTTCTCTTCGACGTAGGTAAGGTTTCTGTAGTTCTCGAGGGCATGGATGCAGACGATCGACTTGAGTATTTACTATTGTGAAGTAAGCTTGCGTTTTGGTTAGATTCAACCCATTTTCTCATTTCGCTAGGACTTAGGCCAGGATTAGGACTCACTCCCTCACCTCTTCCATTCTCCGGTCGTGGATTCCCTACATTCCTGCCAAGAGTAAAATCGTCCATATTATACACCATGTTCCAGCTTGTGCTGAAGAATAGTAGCACTGCAGGGTGGTCCAAGAAACGTGGGTTACGTATCAGAGTCTTTGCGAATCGATCCAGTTGTAGTGTACGTTGAGCTAAAAAATTAGGATCAAACTTGTTGAATGTGATCAATCGTCTAGGGGGTAACTGGAGTTCCACTGCACCAATGTCATGTGCAAACTCGCGCTGTACTACTCCCTGTATCTCAGCAAAATCTCGATATCGACGATGTACGGTCCAGTGTCGCTTTCCAAACCGTACGTTCTTTATATTCGTATAATGAAGACAGAATAATAGGTATACAAATTGTTTTAAATTTTTCCAATATTTTTCTGTCATCAAGGCACATTCGCCATAAACAAAACAAAAAATGCGGGCTAGGTACTCTTAACTATATCGCGACTTCGAGTTGCTGAGTCAAATAAATAAAAGAACGCAAACCCTGATCGAGCTAGAGCACAGAAGGCGCTTACAGCACTTGAACGACGTATAGAATAAAACTTACCACACGATACTTAGCGTATACTCCAGAGCACACTTTATAGTCCATCACGTCACAGTCACATAAATCAGTACTGATACCCTCGCCTACATTAAGTGACGTCCTTGAGCTTGACCGAATCCGCAACGACGACTTGGGCAATAAATTACTAGCTACTTTTGGAAGTGTATCTACAGGTAAATGTACAACCAAACGGCCTACTCTTGTCTTATTATCGTGGCACTGTTCTACGCCCAATTTCTTTGTTTGTTTTGCGGGTTGTTTCACATTTTCTTTGCTACTGTTCTTTGACGTTTCATGAGTAATATAATCGGATTGGGATGGATACTTCTTGCTTTTTTCGCGCAACGTTGTTGGAGTCGCATGAAAAATGCTACCAACCCATTGTTCGAATACAGACATACTGTTCCTCTAACTTTCTCATATCACTATGTACAAGGGAGAGGACGACGCACCAACAGCACGACAAATGATGCTAAGCACCTTTTGTTTCTGTGTCGCTTTATTGTATTTGTGAACGAAAAGTAAGATATAAATATATATATATACGTGTATGGATGCAGACTGACTGACGGTGGATCAAAAGTTTGCTTCGTGCGTACTTCGTAGTGTGTGACAACAATTGTTACGGAATGATGACAAACCCTTACGTAGTATGTGTGCTCAACCGAGACAGGAGCATCTTATTATTGATCATTATATTTAGGATACTGTATTATTGGTGAAAATACAAGTTCATTACTCGTGATGATTTGCTCCTTTCGCATCGGCAAACTGTAGTCATCTCCAAATAATCAAATACTAATTTTTGAATTTACAGATCCTCCACTATAGATAATTGAAAATAAATATTCAGAACTTGTATACTTGTATTATTTAATATTGAATATTTAGCAGAAGATCTATATAAACCTGTTGATGTGACTCCTTCAAAACCGATGACCGTGGACTAGAAGTCCAGACACAGCCAAAAACAGAGCATTGGCTATAAACTAATTCAATGGCCAACCATTGAAGCGAATGTTAAATCTTTGATTTAGGCGCCAAATCGACTCGCTAGAATTTTGCACATAAGCAACCCAAGCACACACCGGTTCCACACACGTCACAAACAGTCACAGCAGACACACAGACACACACACAGACACACAGACACACACACACACACACACAC
>JAWQFL010000002.1:3121490-3142188 GCA_033442365.1 Creolimax fragrantissima
ACACACACACACACACACACACACACACACACACACACACACACACACACACACACACACACACACACACACACACACACACACACACACACACACACACACACACACACACACACACACACACTTACACACAAACACAAGTATCAAAGGGAATCTCTGTTGTTCGAAACTCTTAACCATGTGGTACAGTGACACTCATGGCGATACGAATAGGAAGTGGTACCAGTTTGCATTTCTTATTATGCCATTAATCATCTCAAGTACACAGACTCGCCTGCATGAAGGTAACCGAACCTTTATACCTTCACATGGCATTAATCATACGGTACCCTTGTGGGATTGGATTTAAGACGTCATTCTAAAAGTAAGCATTTACGATTAGATTAGATTTGATATTCTAGCGCGTGTTTCCGACTGGCTCTTTTATTTGTTATAGATGTACATATTTCAGTATTATATTAACATCTATATTTCATGATGGAAATTATCACCCAAGAATATTAAATGTTAAGATAATAAGAAGCAGACCTCATATATGCGTTGATACTCAGAACGAAGTAGCGAAAAACAGCCCCCATCACCATATATACCACGATTTTTATTGTATATGGTTGTTCCTAACGATATTTTCTATTTATACTTACAATATTTGATCACATGTGTCTATACAAGAGCAAGTGTGTCGTGTTGAGTAGGTGTGCATCATTTGAGAAGATTCTATGAATGGGATACTCAACAAGTATGCGAGAGTGTCCTCTGGAATCCTGCGTCACAAATATACTACACACGTTCGGCAAAGAATGACTACGCCTGCTAATCTGAACTGAGATACAACTATAACCACTACTATCAACATCAGCCGTCTTGCTTCTCGGCATTAAGTTTCCCTGTGTAAGGGTTGTTGCAGCATCAAGATAATTTGCAATCTGGTTAGTGTGTGTTTATATGTGTGTAAATCAGCACAAACTTCGCACTGGTCATGCGTATGAGTGTAGATGTGGAATTGAGTACCGATAATATTGGTATATATAGACTGAAGATTGAAGTTTTTGTTTGAACGCATGTTAGACTATATCCGTTTCCTCCCGACATACCTTCTTAACAGAGATCTAATCTTCCCCATAATTACGTGAATTGCCATCTTTAAACTCCTTAACTGATGTGGATTCATTGCTATTCAAGGAAGTAGAACGTGATAGGTAAGGGCCTCCAATCCGTCTAGGCATTATATCAAGGCTTCTACTCTCGCCAATCATGGCTCCCCTGAACCTCCGCCGAGGGTTCGCAACCAAATCGTAAACATTTCCAGACATTTCTGCTTTGTATGGGCTCCAACTACCCTCACCAACAACCCTGCCCTTAGTGCCCTCCTGTGGATCACTTACAGATCTCAATGCCTTGATATTCACACCCAAGCCCACATCAGTATCCACCCCGTCCTCACTGGTCTTCCTCCGCATGTTATTGTTCCTCGCAGTCTGTGGTGTGGGAGGTAACACGTCCACCATGTCTACAGTAGGTGCGCGAGTGAATGAACCACCTAACTCATTGTCGTCTGAGATAGCTGTGTGCGTGCCCAACGGATCTTTTGTGCTACCATTTCGTTTGTCGTGCCCATTCGCAGTCGCATTCGCAATCATATTTGTATTAGCATTCACATTCGCATTCATACCTCCATATTGTGACTCGTGGTCAGTATCTCGATCAGATGTGTCGAACTCGCCGACTAGGAACATGGCGTTTCTCTCCTTGCAAGTGAATTACAATAAAGTGCATCTTATGAGAAGCGAGCCTAGCACAAATATGGAGAGCACAAAACTCTTTGTGGCAAACACGTAGGTAAACGGTAACACGACATATACATGCAAGCGCATGCGCAATACACTAATTAGAGGTAGATACACTTGTGTGAGTGCTTTCTGATCCACAAACCACGCCACAGACAGAGACAAATGTGCAAGTTTATGCGGGGGCTAGATTATTCTTACCTCCGCACTGAAAGAAACGTCGTAGTACGATATTTGATAATAAGAAAGCATGTTGATTTCAGTACACAGAGCAAATGCACGTGTTGCGTATTCCTCTTTCAATGAGTCCGAAGCGCTCTCGTATTTTTTATCTTCGTTAATTGATACGTTAAAAAAAGTAGTCAAATGAGTTAGTGCTTGTTGTTGAAATTTTTCTTGTGTTCTTGGACACGCAATCCGAACGCATACCATATCAATACGTAAGCATAGAGGAAGGCATCCACAAAGACGTATATGATTATGCACGTTCATAAAAGAGAGATGTTGACAAACATTCACATTTAATACAGGAACAGTCATATAAACACATACAAACGATTAAAAAAAAAGGGACTAAACATACCAATAATAATTTGTTCCAGATGAGCAAGCTCAGTGAGCGACCAGGCCTCGACTCTGCGGAGACCGGCAGCTATTGAGTATTTTAAGGCCTTATACAATAAGGTGCTAAAACATAAAGCATGAATCAAATAGCGTTAGCTTAGAGACAGCGGTAAGGTAAGTAAGTGCAAGTGTTGGTATTGCACTGTGTACAACCATCATAGTAGGTGAATCTGTTATGCGTTGTATCATTGTGCTGCGGCTCATGAATACATAGACGTATCATGTACATATGCCAACACAAATGTGTACCATTTATACCGGTAAAAATGATTACGCGTGAAATTTCAAGTAAACCTTTACGTTCCACTATTTACAAGAAGAACACTTGTGTTCACTGCACCGTACACTTGTTCGTAACGTTCGGCAGTGATAAGAAAGTATATAAGGAAAGTAGAAGCCATACCGAGCCTTATAGAAGTGTGAACGGCATTTCTCAATCATTCCCATACATAAATATATAAGTGGGTTGGCCACCGAGTGATTCTGCGCGTAGTCATGCAACAATTCAACCACTTTCATAGCCTTTCGCATCGCTCCCTATGTGTGCGTTGGTATGTGTGTGAGCCAGTGTGTGGTTTTATGCCGACATCCTAGTGAACATTGTAATAAAATCCCATCTACATACTCCAACGGATTATATGCACAAAGAGAACCTCATACCTTACGATCATTTGAATGTCTGTATAGCCCAAGGTAAACAAAAGTTAGCATCACAAATGTTTCCATCATCAACATAGACAAACACATCGGCAGACCCACAAGCTCATTGTATGCCTGGCCCGTGTACGTTCGTATTAAGCAGATAAAATAGTGTTTGTGTGAGTACATCTCGCATGATAGCGACACTAATATGTATTATTGAAATGCGAGAGTATTCATGCTCCCGTGTATACAATTGGATATCCGGTATCATGTTTTGTGCTCTTCAGATCAACAAAAAAAAACCTGGAGCAAGACTTACAATCATACAACGCATAACTAATTTTGACCCCAAAACCTACCTCTTGAGCGAGGGCCTCGGCAACACGTAATGAGCCTGACCTGAGCCGAATAAGCGCTCGCATGCTTTTAAGAATTAAACGATCACTGGGCCCACCACCAATTTGCAATGCCTGATTATAACAAAAGAATTTGACAAAAACTATTAATCACAACTTACCCATGAGCTTGTACATTAGATTGCAATGCGTGCTTGTAATGTTCAAAACAGTTCGAATGGAGCTGTTTGTGATGACCTTCTGCACAGTATATAATACTTGAATATTGTTGACAAAACCATTAATCACTTATCCGTGGGCTTATAATTTCGATTACAATGCGTACTTGTAATGTTTATGTCAGTTAGAATGGAGCTGTTTTTTATGATCTTCTGGACACTATATACATATGCACGTACGTATATATGGATACCAACGACTCTGAGGTGTAGCCTGTCCCTCTTACACATGAAGTATGCTTGTCCGTTTTTGCTCACATATACACAATACCTCATTAGCCATGCGTTCCGCCTCATCAAGATTCCCTTCTGCTATTCGAATATCACACGCAAGCATATTCGCAAACGACGCCATTCTAATCACACCTTGAGATTTAGCTTTTTCCCCCAGCGTTAAGGCTACATTCATTGCCTCGTTCGCTCGCCCACTCCATATATATATATATCCGATTAAAACCTGAACGTGTGTTCGTATTTATGTGTTTGTATGTTTGACCGCATATGTACATATATATATATATATATATATATATAGACGTACGAGGGCATAAGTATGGATGTGAATGCATGCAAATCTTCAAATGCATGTCGTATGGGCTATTCATGGTCACTCCACACTTCCACACCCGCAGTCAGTGTACTATGTTTGAGATACAGTTACCACAACGAACGCGCGGATAGTAATAAGAAAATGGGAAGTACAAACATGCACACTGCAGCGCGTACCCTTGCTGCACCCACAATGTCGTTATCTGATGAAAGCTCAGCACCTTCATTAGCTTGTTTCGCCACATCCATGGCCTCCTCAAGTTCACCTTGTCCAGCTAAGTACAATGAACGCGCGTACTTGATTTTGCCTACATACGGTTTATACATGAATGCACATCTGGGTTGAACAAGTGAACATGTGTACGAGAGAATACTTCACAATAGCTTACTTATTCTGCACACTTAGTACATATATGTACATGAATTTGCATACATACTTAGATCAGCATTTACAATGTGCTTGCTTAATTTCATAGCTCTGCTATTCAAGTAATGTTGCTGTTTCCTCTTACACTTCACAAGACCCAGCGCCAGACTCAACACAGATAAACAATTCTGTCATAATTAGGTGGAAATGTGGTTGTGTATAAAAGTATCCGAGCAGACAAATATATAAGGAGTATCTCAACATATACATACACAATGTGCTGCGAGTAATTGTTTAAAGAGGAGTTGTTGCGTATATATATGATTGATCATGCGATTGAAACATTGGGCAGAAGAGTATGGTAAGGCAAGTAAACGTTAATCACATTTTAGCGTATCCAAACTTCGGTAACAGAATGATAATTTGTTCGCAAACACATGGGGAAAAAATTTGAAACAAAACGAGTGTTATCTACATACCAAATGGAGTTGACATACGTCCATCCCTGTACTTTCCGTTACAGCCCTGTATGCGCTAATAAGCATCATATTACCGTCCTGTATAACAACTGATTATGTGAAAATCACAATTGTATTAGTATACATACTTGGAGATATACGTATTTGCATGTGTATGTGTATATGCGACAGAGCGGCGCGGGGGGATCTTTTATTAACTTGCGGACATATAAACTACTTGTGATTTGCACATATACACGTAGCATACATAACACATACAACCAAACAATTACTGCAGATACAATGGAACATGCAAAGATGTTAAATTTACAAGTGTGATGGCCACGCACGCACACGTGCATGGATGCGCAACAACCACAAACAAATACGTACTTTCCTCTGGAAAGAGACAGTCACGACAACATCAATCGCGACATACAGGAGATAACAGCAAGAGTATACCACGTGTCCGTGATGGCATAAATACGTGCCAGTTTGGCTGACGTCGCTATGCGCTCTTTGAATTGTTCATTCGTAGTTGGCTTTAGTGGCACTACCGGCCGTAACCTTCCCGTCTGTATAAATGAGCGAGTATGCTTATGATCAGCTGCCATTGTGGCGTGCCCTTCGAATTATTACTATTACTGCATTGTCTAGGCTCACATGGAGTTCGATTTCTTAAAAATTCAATCTTGTATGCTTCTTGCTATTTCATATATTGCATGTATACGTATACGTGTGAGTATACCTATGTATTATCGCTCGAATTTGGATAAGCACATAAAAGCATCTGTTCGTTAGCATTAGAATAAACACAATATGTATTGTATGCATACACATAAGTATTACATGTATAATATATCGATATATACCGACTTGGCGTATTTTACAGAACAAATATAAAGTAACCTTCCGAACGGTCATATAATACTGCAGGATACGTTCTAGGTACATGAACTCGGTGATCGACCGTAGTACAGTCGTAGAGAGGTTCAACTATATAACACACACACATGCAGAGTACGCAAACAAACATATTCACATAAAGATCTTCGTAGAAGGACATATCATTCTACTAACATTTAAGCGTGCTCCATTCGTACCAAACATATGGGAATATTCATTGTGTGCTAAACACATACACATATAAGCACGTACATACCTCAGCAGAGAAAGCTTGGCTAATCAAGGATAGTAACGTACTCGTGTTTGATCGTGGTACACTCGCACCGAACAGTGTGAGCGCTTTCATAGTGTGAGATCTGGCTTCAGTCAATCTCCCCAATCCGAAGTATGAGGCACCCAGAAGATGCTCCCATGACGCATACTTCGGTGCAAAACTGTGTTTGTTTGCAAAGCGTATGTGTATGTGTGAATGAGCAACTACATGAACTTGGAGTTTTGTTAGAGTGATTTCGTCACGAAGGAAATTGAGGTATGATGCTAGGAAAGATTACGAATCCGTGTGTTTGTATCATCTAGCAGGTGCTCCCAAACTGAATGTATCTGTACATATGTGGGTGCGTACGCGCATGCATTAAAATATACGTAAGCTTAATATCTGTGATTGGCGATTTCAATATAACGGTAGACATTAAAGCGAACATGGACGTGTATGGAGTTGCAATTGCAAATCATGGATATAAATAAGGCTTGTATTATGTGTGATCAGACCCTGAGACCTACCTACATATGACACGTACATACCTATTATTTAAGTGTTTATTATCTATTTGAATGGCTTCTGTTATGAAGCGAATGGTCTCCCAGAACGAACGGAGTTTTGCAGCAGTGGTCGCCGCCTATATAATTTGAAAATATTTTTATTTTCTTAATGCATGCTACATGAAAGGTATCAACAGATAATAGAAGAATTATAAACTAAAGGAATGAAGATGTTAGGATGGTGTTCGTGCTGGCTAAATGCCGTACAAAAGAAAGGCCCATGCCCGTGTGCTCGTCTAACAAATAATGCAACTAGATGTGTTAAAATCGAACAGCTCGTCGTACATATAGCTGCAACAGGTCGGTCCTTCATAAATGAGCATATTAAGCGAATAACATACAAATATCACCTCACATACAAACGCACATATACCTGCATGCGATGGACGACAAACCGTACTTCCAAGCACAAGTATACAATTTCTAAATGATGACAAGAGCTTGACTGTTGTGTCTTGTATCTAGAGTACCGACAAATATCTCCTCACATACAAACGCACATATACCTGCATGCGATGGACGAACAAACCGTACTTCCAAGCACAAGTATACAATTTCTAAATGATGACAAGAGCTTGACTGTTGTGTCTTGTATCTATAGTACGGACAAAGCACACACATATATACAGAGAAAACTATGTACATGGAAGAGACAAACAGACATACCATATCTAAGTAATGGCATGCCCTTGCATATTGGTTGTCTTTGTACAGGTGGTAGGCGATGGTTGGGTAGTGTGGTACAAGATCGGCGGCATAATGTCTTTCTATCCATACAGCTACTTCGTTATGTATTTCCCGCCGATACTTTTGTAGTAATAGTGAATAGGCGACATCCTGTTTATGTGCATATGTACATGTGAGCGTTCGAGGATTCAGTATTTTAAATAAACCTATGTATATATTCATGCACATATGGCAAACGCAAAAGCGCAAAGTCTGCCAGAGGAACTACGATATGAACATAGGGGAGAGCCTTTCGACATACTGGAGTGGTTTTGTTTGCAAAGTAGTAGTTGTCGTTCACTTCATCATATTCGATATCTATAATCTGCACAATGGCGCTGCATGGAATACGAGTAGTAAATAAACGATAATGATATAAAATGGATAAACGAAGAACTCGCAGACCAAAAGCAAATCAAGTAATTTTTTAGACCATGAAGTATCACAAAACTGTATTGTGGAACGCTTCGTACATAGTGACAGCACCGCTCAATAATCTTTTACATGTACTAAACATACCGTCGCCGTACAGTTCGCATGTACATCATATCCACATACACATATACACAAGTTCCGTTCACATAAATACACCACCAACAATCGTCTTACTCCATATTTTTTTGCAGTTCATCTTGTTTGAATTTAGTCTTACTCGGTATTGACGTGAATATATCCGCTACCATTGCTATATTGTGCATTGTGTATAAAAGTGGTGAATGATTGTTCGTATTGCACTTACACATATTTCACTCCTCCAAGTCTACAGTCAGGGACATAAAACATTTCTGGTATAACTCCACTTATATACACCGACATTGTCCTAAATACAACAGTGATCATTTCGCACAGTACAGTGAATTGTATGAGGTTAGTTTACGTATCATAGTGTTCTGTACTACGGGTTCATGCCCAATAGATATGGAATCTGAAGCGTATACATGATAAAAACCTCTAACGATCACATACTATACACACACAACTTTGAATGTAAGTAAAACAATGACTTTTACGCGCCATATTTTACTTATTGAACTATACCTATCGTAAGTATACATTTTCATGTAAGAAATACAAAAAATGTAATAATCATTCACCGTTCAACATAAACAAAGTAATGTTGGCCATATCTTCTTACATAAACTCAGTCATCTAATCTTTCATGTGCAGTGTTTCATATTCTGGATGCTCTACATTCGAACATTATGCTGATGAAACTTACCGAGTTTAAATTTCATTCCGATACAAGATGCTACTTCCACCATCAGCTTCTGATCGTGAGTGAGTTTATCTGAAGAAAACGAGTGAAAATGCATTATGGGCATTATACGCTAGAAAGGCGTGAAGGGTCTAAATGATAAATATTCTTAACAGCAAGCATGAAGAATAGAACAAACGAACGAAAACATACTGCCGACATAGCAATAGAACTACACTATTCTCTTGCCTGTAGTCTTGATGACTGAGTTCGTAGAAGTTTGCTCGTCGATAAAACATTGAGGTTGCAAAAGCATTAGCATACTAAAAAATACAAAAGCACATTACACGAACCTAACTGTGACGTAATTACACCCTCTATGCCCTTGGTCTCAATATTTCCCAATCGTTTCTCATCCACAACTGTCACAATGCCATTGTCGACTGTTACGATCTTATTTGCTTTCATTTGCATTACCTACATATGTATGTATGTACGTATAGTATTATGTATGTATGTACGTATGCACGTAATTACGAATGTTATGTACAAATATATATATATACATGTGTGTGTGTGTGTGGTGTATGTGCGTGTATGTGTGTTCAAGGACTCGTGCGCTCGAGCGTATTGCTTTATATGCAAAAGTGGCATACCAAATCCTTAGCAAACTGCACATGCCCGTGTGACTTGCTGTACACTATATCCACCACCGCCAGTGGAACTTGCTGTGTTACCACTTTAAGATACAACGCACAAACCTGCAAACATGGCAACATAAACAGTCCAGTACGATAATTCTTGAGTGAAGGAATACCCATTGTAATCATCTTATATGCGTCTATCACGAATACTGTAAATTCGTTCTTCTCCTGCATCGCATAATTATCTGAGTGCATTATCATATATTCAAAAACTGTGCACATACGCATATGTACCTACCTGTGCTACCTCCGCTTTGGTCATTTTCTGAAGTAACAAAAGTTTCGTCCCTTGTCGTTGAACTATACGTAGATAGTCTGGATATGTTGACTCGGCCGTCTTGAGAACCTTTCAGTGGATCACATTCAAATGAGTTAATGTTTACAATAATTGTACTCGTGAGTGGTGTAAGACTGTGTATGAATGTGCGAATGTGAGTATGTATACCTGTGAATTTGAAGTTGTAGGTAATGGAGGGAGTGAATAGAATGGGACTTCTGTGCAATTTGGAATCTTAAAGCCAGCTTACTCAATTTTCTCGTGAGTGTCTGCTCATATTTTAACGATATCCTATACATCAATGTGATAGCCTTGTACAAAACAAGAAAAGATGTAATAAGGATTCAAGTCTACAAACATCCTGTGCTTCGCCTAACACCTCTTGCAACTGTACTATCAGCGATGAGGCAGTATTTAAAAGTATGACCAGATTTCTAATCCGAACGTCACTCATATATATATATATATATATGTAGTGGTATACGACAAGATTGCATTCCTTCATCGCGTACACATACGTGCCCGCGTATGTGGGCTTATACACAGCATCTCGCGCATACTCTCCCTCACAAACCGAAGCTCATATAAAACTTACAGGACGTGAACAGATTATGACGCAGATCCTAGTAAAATTAAAGCACACGATCTGTGCCACAAGCCATGACAATGAATCAAACCACTGCGCGTCGTCCAAAATTAGAATACAAGGCTGCCTTTCTAGGTACTTTTTCAGTACTAAAGGATATTAAGGTGTGAAGCTAAGTGTGCAAGAAGTTGAGGGTGATGTTTACATAAAAGCGGTAGGGCTATCTTCGTAAGTTCTAAGCATTATGCAAAGTTTGTGTTCACGTACTTCATCTGTACACGTATCTCTTTGTTCACACCTTCACGCAAACACATACATTGATATATTTATGGATATTAAGTGTGCACGTATGTACCTTGGGACACGAGCCAGACACTCTTTTCTCGTCTCTGGCGAAAATTTAGTCCCTCAACCGTCCCACTTACCTGGAATATATGAATGATACAATCATGAGATATCTAGGACGACATAGAAATAAAACCACAGCCATGCCATCTCTTGAATGCATATAATATGCATTCATTGAAGTTGTGGATTCACTCACACATATATCCATACACTCAAACCAGCAAAAATGAAAAATATATATGATCCACATTTGTACATACAGACAAATACTTATTTATATGAATATGTGCATCTGCATATATATATACATACCGGGATATGGAGTGTTGGCTCCTCAGAGGTATCGTCCATTTTCCCCAATATTGGACTGAACAAGGACGCATATTCGAGAAGATGGGAAAACGGTTCGAGGTAGTCAACCACCTATTTAAAAAAGAAAACTAAGTACGCAGGTATACATCATGTAGTATGCACATGGTACACATGGACGTGTGAATATGTACATACCCTTTTCCCCATTTGGCTACTCCAGTCTGTCTCTCCTTCGTAACGTCCAAACTTGAAAATCTGTGGCGATTGGAATGTCAAATTCGTTTAGTAAGCGAAAAAAACTCCATGTTGTACGTACATGTATCTCCATGTAATGTGCGTCTATAAGATGTCTAGAAAGTACGCGCGTGCAGCACAGTGCGCGAATATAATCACAAACGGTATACATAAACAGCGCTTTTGACGATCACAGATGTTACGCTTGACTTTCGATAATAAGGACTGTGATCATTAAGTGCCTGTAGTAGTGTAAATAAATGAGTGATTGGAAGTTTGCATCGATTAAACACAACAAAACAATACGTACACACTCGCATATACGTAAACAGCTATAGCACGTATCAACACGAAGAAGTCCTTTCGTGATATATACGAAGCACTAACACAAATATATGTATACTATGTCATATATCCACATCCATGCCTTTTTTAAGAGGCCGAGGAAAGCAGAGAAAGGTCTTTGATCCGAAACATCAGCAAAACAAAAATGATACTTCAGACGTAATTTTGCACATTGTCTCATGGTCTGTACAGAAAGCGCTGTCTTGCCAGCTCCCGCTACAAGGTGATTTATACAACATATATATGAGCATATTCACACAATCGTGAACATAAATATGGACGCACGTGTATATGTGCGATTTGTATATGGGAACGAAATGAGACACACAACAATATAGTACACATACCTTCACCCTCGATACACAGAACCTCTGCCGCGGATGACCGAGATGCCGTCTTCACTGTCGCAATGGCCTACATAAGGGAATGACAATCGAAGTCTATAAGCTGAAATGAACTACATGTGTCTCATTGTTTGACTATTTCTTTGTATTATACAAGACATGACAATCTAAACATACAGATTCAATTATATCTAGCTCTTTCACTCTGGCAACAATCTGCTCATTTCTAGAAGCCAATACTTGTGCCCTATCCTGAACCGTTATACTATCTCGTGTTTGAACATCCGCCGTAGCACCCGCACCCACTCTTCGTACAGGTCTAAAGACTGGTGTGAGCTCAGATATACCTTGAATACAAAAATTTAAGCAAAACTGTTGATTTATGGTATGTTGGCATGTATTTTTACTAGATTGCAAATCCAGTATGTTGGTGTGCTTGTGTATGTCTTGATTGCACATTCTCGATACTGGTATCTACACTTCGTTCCAAACAAATTGCAAGCTTAAATAATGCCATCGACTCGATCGCCCGAAGCAAGGGAATGGATGCTCCATTATATATATATATGTATGTATCAGTCCTAGTACGTGAATACAGTCGCCACCGATATTAACATGTGGTAGATAGATATCTTACATTGAGAAGAAATAGCTTTAGTGATTGCGATGATCACATATAGAAATAGAACAAATGTAGGACACGCGTGCAAGTGCGTACGGTGTATATTCGCCGTATGTACTAGCTACATATATACCCTTTAACTGAATTGGCGGCCATATCTCAAACTCTACTACGTCCATAGCCGATTCGTATGTTGCTCGGTCACACAAAATGTCCTGCAGAAATGTTACACGTGTCGTGCGTTTGATAATTTTCATGAAAATAGTTGCTGAACTTTGTAAGACAGAGTCTGAAAATAGATTCCTGATATGTCCGTCAAGTTATGTGTGCTTGCGTACGCCTCAACAATATACTTCGATCTAGTATATTTAAACTGTATTTATCCAGAATATGCACATGTTCGTACATACATACTTTCTGTGAAAACCCCATTAACCGTGCGCTGAGATTGACTGTCGCACCTAATATACAATATTCCATGCGATTGTCCTTCTGTCCATACACGCCGCAAAATATTCGACCGGTCGCCACCCCAATGCTAGTTGCGAGCTTGAGCTCCTGGTGTACGTATGGAACATTTAGATTCGTAGTATTCCGTAAATGCATGATTAGATGCGTGTATGCGTATGTGTACGTATGAACATGTCATGTACGGATGGGCATTATGTCTATACCAGAACTAAACATGAAGGGGTTCATCTTACATCACCTATACGCCCATTGATGTGTATACTTGCTCACACATTACTGTATAAACACCATAAACGCAATAAGTCGACTCTTTATACGACACACTTACTTGCAATCGCACTCGTATACTCAGAGCTGCCAAGACACCTCTCTCTGGATCATCCCCATGAGCACCAGCTGGAGGCATTCCGAAGGCAATAATGATGGTTGTTCCCTGCACAGAAGTTATATGTACCATACAGACACACACAGGTTCATTTACAAATATATATTGTATTTAACATGTCAATGTACACACTGGCACTTACCTAGTATAATACCACACATTCACACATTTATATGCGTGAACATGTAAATATCCACACACACATCCACGCACGAGGACACACAAAGGCCAACAATTGACGTGCAAACAAAATACATTCCACGGTACTATTTACATACTTTTTCGTCGACTAGAATTTTGTTGATGATGCCTCCATACTACGCAAAACGAGAACATGTCAAGACGTACGTTAGTGCTTATCAATAGCTTATCGATAACAAAACGTCAAAATATTTCGATTGGAACGACGTGCTAAATAGAGCATAGAACATGGAGCACAATTTAACCACTTAATATGGACACCACGAGTATATACACATTTTCATAGGTGTACACTCCCTGAAATGATCTCACAAATGTACGGCACCAAATAAAAGTTTAACGTTTCAAAATACTGTTTGAACAATACCTGTGATGATACATCTTGACAAACAATGCTATACTTCTGCAAGATGTGTATACCATTGATAGCAGTCACATGCCGACAAGATACGAACCTGTATAGGCAAAATAAAATTGTTAATATACGTGTGTGTACACAGCTCGTCGGATGGTAATCATTTGTATACACTGTTGCCATTGAAGATTGTTAAGCCTATCTCGCCCACTCTCTCGCACCTGTGTAGTAGCATTGTGAAGTACAGACGACCATATACGAACTAAAAGTGTGCGATGTGCATGTCTAAGTTGACACAACACTGGCGCCAATCTACTTTCACTGCCTTGACATACTGTGAATGTATGACAAACTCGTGCTTCACTTGTAAAGTATGTATGCCTTTGCGTATATGACTGCACAAATTCGTTCGTGTATAAGCAATGGTGAATATACAGTGACATACAAGACTGTGGCAGGTCGTATCTCCCCCACTCTCTCACTCATGTGCAGTACGGTATTGTGCAGCACAGACGGGTTAATATATGAAACTAGTCCTTTTTCCATTTCACTGTTGGGCGCAAATGTGCGCGTGGGATAAATCTGTAGATTGAATGAGAATGCGTATATGAAGCAATATGTGAATTTTACAGTTGAAATGATGTTCACGAGGCTGAGTTCTCCGTGTGCGTGTTATGACAATGTATGCGTGTATGCGTAGGTAAGTGAGTGTGCGTGCTGCATCTACTCCAGTACTTTCATGGGGGGAAAGAGTGGGCGCTTGTGTGGATTGGTGTGGGTAGTGGGTAGTGACTAGAGAGACCGCGAGTGCTTCACTATACAGCTACTTATGTACGTTTATACTTGTATGTGTGTACAAGAATGCTTTTGTATGCATGTTCATAAACATATAAAATACCAAATATATTTATGTTTCCATACATGTTTGTATTCATATGCGTATTTTCACACAAAAACTACGAACCTCCAATAAATTGGCATTGCATGACGTGATTTTGAAAGCACCATGTTTGTCGCTCACCTAAACAAAACAATACACAACAGAAACGCATTAAACAAAACAAACCCAAAAGAAAAGAATATACGAGATAGCAAGCATAAAAAGTTAGGTTTGATGCAAGCGGAGTCAGTAGTATGCGTTGCTCACAGTCGTGACCAGGAGAGTTTAGTAACAAAAAACACCTCATACACTCATATAAAAGCATATCCTGTGCTACAATCGTAACAATGGTGGAGGGAGTGAGAGGGCAAGGTTGAAATAATGCGCTCATTCAAATTCGTACGCCAACTTGCGCACGTCAATCGTTGAACCAAACATATGTCTATATATATATATATATATATATATGAGCCTATGATGAGAGTAAAACAGCATAAAACCATGTACATATACGATCACAACACTCATACGCAGCATATAATGCTTAATTTCAAAATTCGTGTACATTCTTACAATGTTATATAGTACACATCAACACTAGCTGAATATATACATCCACACAGGCAGACGATGTACACTCCAGAACATTTTTGGATATGAGACCCTATGACAACACCCGCACAGATATACAACAATTGGAGAGGGACACACTACGACACACTCTCACATATATGTACATGCACACTAACCTTTACTCCACAACATTTTTCGCCGATAAGAACCCATGTTTCAGCACTAACAACTACGTCACCACTTGTGCTAAATTTGTCAATTCGACTTATCTGTTCCAAGGGCCGTCCTGAAACCTGATAATAAAAATAGAAAGCAAGGAGAGCACACACATCATGCATCAAATTCGAAATTCGAAAGTCAGCTTGTGGGTAGTTAAGCGTGACTAGTACGTCACCATAAATTTCAGATACCCAAACTATCACTCCAATAACAACAGTAGTTCATAGGTACATATTAAGTACATATATATGCGCGTCTACGCTTGTATACACGTATACACGATGCGAGAACTATTTGCCGGGATGTTTTGTAACTTGAGATGGAGCGTGGTTGAACATGTTTTACAGTGTGCTCGTATTTATGACTGCGTCCTCAATCATATATATATATATATATATATATATGGCGTCACTTTGGCACAGAAATAAATGCGCTTATAGTTTCAAGTATAAATTCGCACACACATACACACATAGAACGTACACCCAACCATACTTGTACAAATACACACGGTAAGCGCATGAATAAGACATATACACACAAGACATGTACTTTGTCTAATCCATACCTGCCAGAACCAAGCACCACCGAAGCCGCCTACATGCATGCCTGTGCAATGCCCTGTATACAGTTGGTGTATTGAGTATGTCAGTATGTGCGTGTACATCTTTATATGTAAATGTTTCAATTAGTGCTCATTGTCATGTCAGCATGCGTGTGTACATGTACATGTGAGCGTGCTGAAAGTAGTTTGATGTATGTATTTAGATTGAGTGCATATATACGTGGTCTGTTTTGTCTATATCTCTGAGAGCATAAGTGTGCGTATGGTGATACAGGCGTCTTGTATAGTTATGTGCACATATCCTGTGTCCATTAAACATTGTACATATAATATAGGTAACCCTTTCCATGTACGTACATAAGTTTGCGTTCGCATCCCGAGATACACGCGTATTAAACAAGCATTCACTGACAAACTCTCAGACTTCTAATGCAGAATATAAACAGCTAAAATACAAATCCAAAGTATATATTTGATGGCAGTTCTCGTCTGTATTGGCGATTCAGCACTGCACACAAAACGATATATCAAAACATGTCCACCATATTCATTAATATGAATTTGCGTATTGTAATCGTCATTGCAAGGTTTGCGCATTACTTTCATACTCTCAAAAGTGAAATAATATACCCAAAATATCACATGCACGTAATCAAGTACACGTTTATATGCGTACCAAATCCAGATGTGATGTGAATTTTAAGCACATCTTTCAATACTGTATTCTTTTCCAAGGGATTAATGTCATATTCGCCCAGTGTTGATTGAATCTCAAGCGCGCAAACAGTTGACGCATATGCCGCTTTCTGTGTGGTGTACCCAGGCAGTGTTGTACGCGTTGAAAGTACAGAACGGTGCAGAGTAAACGTGCGTTCTCATAGATTTCAATAAGTCAAGAGTACGAAGGAGGCGGGGTAAATCACAGACACAACCGCAAATATGTGTAGATACAAACTCAATACTTAATACGATCATATTATTCGTATGAGTAAGCTACGTTGTGAAGAGTACTGCCTGAAGAACATTCATCACAGCAAGTAACGACTCTAGTAACCGCCTTCCTAATGTACGAAAAAAACCCTCCGCCCCGTCGCAAGCATATGCATACCTTCATATTATCCATGTAGGTAGCTTCATTCTGCGGGCCCTCTTTCTCCTCTACCAACCACAGGGCAATAAGAGCGTCACCTGCAAACGCCACGATGTCACCGCCATACTGATGTATGCACATAATCAACTGCCCAAAATACATATTCAGGTAGTTCTGTTTATGTTCGAAATAGTCCAATGGGGTTGTGTGTATGAATATGTATATTAGTGTATATGAATATAAGTCTGTATATCTCCTTTTGTGTATATGCACGCAAACGTTGCACCTAAACGTAAGCGGTATGTGTGTACAAGTCCTTTTTACGCTGAAGACGAAGTCTAGTAAGGTCATTGGTTGTCAAATCAGGTAAGGCACTTCCTTGTATGCCTGCTGCTTGTATTTGAGTTTGACTTACCTGAAGTTTTTCGATACCATCGTTTCCCTTGCCTGCTAATCGTGAACTACAGTATTGTCACAACCATAATCAAAAGAAGAGAAAAAAACGTTACCAAAATGCACATACATGTGCGACCTCTCATTTAGAGTTGTCAACATACATCAGCACACGCAAATGCAAGACATATACCTCAGCTTGGTGAAACCAGACACGTCCACGCACGAGATAACACCGAGGAACATGTCCTCTGCAATATCTTTCGGTCGGTTTGGCTGTCGTTTTAGTCTTCGTAACAAATATCGCGGAACATACGATGATAATACGCGTAATTTACCTGTGGTGTTACATTGAGAAAAATGGGTGTGCGCATTTGCGAGATTATACGTACATGGATTCTTCAATCACGACATGTGTGTTCGCGGGTTTGAGTAACTCGCATGATACGATATACTGAAAATGACAACATGCATACCATACGGGTCGTTCTTCCCAAAGCTGATATCAAAATTAGCAGAGTGCTGTGTAGCATTGGCGCTGTTTACATTCATATTCCCCGTGCCTTTCGGTATTCTGGTTGACGTATATTAAATTTTAGCACACAGATAGATACGTATGCGAGGTGTGTAGATATTGACAATATCGGATAGTGTACATATGTATCTATGTGTATCTCCATAGGAAATATGCCAGTGGACAATTATGAATATGTGATAGTGGACGAGCATGAACTCTATATAGCGAAAGAGAGTTTCACGAATTTCTGCAATGGCATGTATGTGTGTGAACGCGACCGTTATTGTCAATGTACGCAAACGTCCCAATGCATGTACGTATGTGTGTATAAATACATCAATTGTGTGGAAATGGATGGGAGTCACGTCTACTCTAGTTTCGCGTTTTGGAGCAGTGGGATAGGAGTGATTAATGTATGTGCGAGCGCAAGTATACACTATGTTCAAGATTGTTTGTGTAACGAATGCACCTGAATGTATAAAAACACGACTGTTCATGGTGTGTGAGAGAAAGGACAGTGAAGTAATAGCGAGAAGTCTACAATTTTAGCTATCACTGCGTGTGATCCATGTGCATGTATACGGGTATATTTGTGTGTTATGTATGATGTACTGATCCATGTACGTACATAGACGGGTAACGTGCTTGTTTTGGCTGTCATACTGAAGAAAGGCACAAAATGTGAAAGTCGACATATACGATTGTGTGTGTGAGAGCTGGATCTCTCTCCCTAATCATGCTTGATCTTAGTGCGTTTCGAATCATGTGCGTGTGTATCGGTGAGTGTATGTAGGAATGTAACACATATGAATAGTACGTGGGCGCGGGGATGATTATGGTAGGACAGAGTATATACTCAAGTATATCAATATGGGAGGGTGAATAATGTGTAGGACAGCAAAGATTGTGTGTGTACATCAAAAGAATGCCCATGCACATGATCCTGAGTTGTCATTGATGGGCCAAGCTGATTAAACATACTATGCTCAGTACATGGAAGGTTTGCCGTGTTAGCACAAAACAAACTTTGTATACCTACGTATGCTTTGTATATATTTATACATTCGCTATATACGCACAGTATGTATTCATTACATGAAAGTGATCGAATGTCGCATGAAGCAGGTGCGACTCTCGGCAATACACATAGTCTCGTGTTGAATAAAATACATTCTAAACTGCCTTTACAATGACCAGTGTAATCCAGATTCATAATGTACAGCCGATACAAACATATCTATCCACATGTACAAACTAAATTCCAACACACATCTCAATGTGCACGCACTCTACCGAACATCGGAATACACATTACATGCCGATGAAAGATGTACACGGGCATAGATTCAATACAATCATTCACACCTTAAGGTAATGCACACTACCGAGCAAACGTATACATATACACACGATCTAGGCCTGTGTACTCATGGAATCTACTGTACAGATATCGTGACACTATGACATTATTCATTCACTCGAGCGCATTCATGGTTACGCGCTCGCACATTCATGGTTACATGCGCGCACATCCATGGTTACATGCTCGCACATTCAACTACACTGACCCTTACAGAAGCCCTGTGCGACACATACGGACATGAACATGCCCAGTTGTACTCAGGCAACATCATCACAGCCCACAATGCAAGTAGTATTTCTACCAATGTGTATCAACAACACAAGACAGGCAAACATACTTCGCCACAAGGACAACTATTAAATATACATCAACTTACGATGCTAGACGGGTAATGTCATCAGCAGTCCTGAACAACTCATCGTCGGTAAACACCCCCGTGTTGGATAACGTTAACAAGTCAAAATCTGACAATGTAGAAGTTGATGACTTCCCACTCTGGATGGATGTTGTACTTACTATCGGTGCCAGTGGTGGGGATGTGGGCCTGCAGCTTGACACCCCACTTTCAAGGGGAACTTGTCCAACCACATCACTCATTTCTATACCTAATGATGCCGCTATGACTGAAGGTGTAGAAGTGCACTTGGATACGGAGTTCGATAATACTTTGTTGGACTCTATAGATATATGTGTGATTTGTTTTGCTATACGAGGTACCGAGTGAAACAAAGATGATACAGAAAACCGAGTTGATTCGTATAAATATTGGAGTCCTCTTAGCGTTCCCTTGCAATGTTAAGCATTTCGAACTAGCCTCACTTGCGTTAAACGCGATCGTGCTTGTGGGTACTATTATATTTGCGCACGCATATGTGTGGTATATATATATATATATATATATACATATACATATATTGTGGTATATAATAACGTGTGTGGGATATATTCATGAAGGCTCGTGCACCTAGTGAATGAGTGAATTTTAGTAATACTTGTACGCGAGAGCACATATACCAAGGCAGGGTTGAGCATATACGTGCACCTATATGCATGCTTTCTGCATAGAATGTGTATACGAGTGGCTGGCTATCAATGAGAACATAATATGTATTTACACTTTCGAGTTGCGTTGTGAGACAGAGAGAGTAATAAGGGTGAGAGAGAGGTCTGTTGGGTTCATCTGACTATGTGCATTATGAGAGGAGAGACTTGAGGTTGGCGGTAGGGAGGTGTGTGTGTGTGGGAGGAGGGGGGGGGGTAATTGAAG
>JAWQFL010000002.1:3142533-3152916 GCA_033442365.1 Creolimax fragrantissima
TTTTTTTTTTTTTTTTTTTGTTTTTTTTTTTTTGTTTGTTTTGTTTTTTTTTTGTTTTTTTTTGTTTTTTTTTTTGTTTTTTTGTTTTTTTCTCGGCCGTATGAGCCTGATAGGGGAGGGGGGGAGGGGCGGGGGATGTAACGCGGGGAATGGGGAATGGGGAATGGGAAGAGAGTTAGTTGGGCTTGGGCTGGGACTCGGCGGATAGGGAGATGAGTGGTCTGTCGGGATCGGGTGCGAGAGCGAGAGAGAGAGAGAGAGAGAGAGAGAGAGAGAGAGAGAGAGGCAGACAGAGAGAGAGAGAGACAGAGAGAAAGAAAAGAAAGAAAGAAAGAAAGAAAGAAAGAGAGAATCCTGTGAGAGAGAATCCTGTGTAGGCATAGATGCCATGTGCTGCAAATATGCACATGTATGCGTTCGTTTATTTTCGGCGACAGTTGGAGGAAAGGTGTCTTTGAATGCCTAGTCCTCGCTTTTTCTTTGTTTACGTTGGTCTCTTAACCATCGCAAATTTGTTCATGTCTGTACATGTAGCCTGATACATACTTGTGCAATGGTTGCCTAGAGATTGTGTTCGAATAATGGAAAAATATGTCACCTACGCATGATATTTATGAAGACGCGTACATGCCAGTTCGTTCTTCGGCACAAGATACGCAGACACCAACTATTGTACTATATACACACGTGCCCCTACATTCTCTCTAGTGGCGTTCCATGCACATTGAGACAGAGAACATGGCCTGAAAAAATACCCTCGTAGTGCTGTTTCTAACATATTGCATGCGCTCCTACATAGCTTCGCAATTGCTACAGGCAATTTTCTTCCGATTGTGTTTCCGAAGAACATTTTGTATAAGCTCGACATTCTTTAGAACATTTTCTTGAACTATTTCCAACAGGTCATTGTTTTGGTGGTATACAGTTAAACGATAAAATATCCGACTAGACGTGGTGGATTTATTATCTGTCAGTTAGCTGGCTCACAAATATACTGCTAATACATCTCAAGCTTCCTGCCATATTAAACGTACGCATCAAGTAGATGTATGTTCTATTTGGCATCAAAGCTCATCGTTTAAAACTGCATATCGACATCAACGTGCGAGCTAGTTTTAATAGTCTACAATCTGTCTGCCACCTTCCATATTACTTGAGTGTGCAGAGTAAAATGGTGCCATGTCGTGCTTTCATATCTCTCAGAGAGCCGCGTTCCATAGACATTTACACAACTGCTCATAACATTTGTAGGCATGATATGTGTATGCCTGCGTATATATGTCCACATCGATAAGCACCACACAAACGTGTGTATGTTACGTTAATCTCATATAAACAGCTCTCTGTCTATTCATCCTATCAGAGAATCGTCGCAACGATATTGGCGATTCGTATGGAAGAATTTACACCTTCACGCTGCGACTGCTTATAACTAGTCATGTTTGAACCTTGTTTAGCTTGCTTCGATACGCATTTCATAACAAGTAATGCGTACTTTGTGAGCAACTATCTAGTACTTGTTCTTCCTCCGTTAGCTATACAAGACCATCGTATAGGCGAAGAGCCCGCATAACGTTTGGGTCTTTCTCCGATCCCTTCATGAATTCTTCCAAGCCCAACAAGCCGTTTTGATTCTGTTCGCAGGTGACAAGAACGCAAGTCTGAGTCGTGATCATATGGTGTAACTCATTGGAATCAGCACCAATACTAAAACAACCAACGAACTGTGAAAAACATAAGTACACAAATTGAATCTGAACAGGTAAAGGAGTACACTTCATTGATGGACAATATACGGCTGCAGAAATTCAACCTGTTTTAAGTCAATGCGGACGTACAACGCACACACCTAGCATAACCGCATCATTGTCTCATACCTCATCTAAAAGCTCGAATATGTGATCTACGCGCTTGTCAGGTGAATTCTCAGCCTCCGGAAAATGGACTAGGTCACCAATCATTTCGTAAATTGATTGCATCACATTTTTCTGCGCGAGATATACAATGAATCAACACTATAAGGAATAGACTAGCAATTGCCGGCTCTCTATAGCACGGTTCGTAAACTCCCCCCAACTTTAAACCCGCTACTACTTCCTCTCTAATAACGTCTCTTCATCAAACGTACATTGTTATTAAAATCATTGCAAAACCTAATAAAGCACAAGCCTGTCCAAAAACACATGTATATGCAAATGTAAATAAATAATAAAAATACTACGTCATGTAATATTGTTCGCCTTTATATCGCGAAACATCTAGTTTGGAAATCGAATTAATTACCATTTCGTTTTTCGAGATTATACCGTCATTGTTGATGTCGTACAATCGAAAAGCCCCTATAGAGAATGGTATAAGTTTCTTGTAAGTAAAGAAGTACAGATGAAAAGAAAGTCAGCATATTCATTACGCTATGTAGTTCCCAAGCTTAAATACGTGACAGCAATTCTAAACAAGCACACATATGAGCATGCATATTCTACATACATTCTAATTTCTCTTCTGTATTCCCGCGAGAGGCGATCGAAAGCGCAATCATAAACTCCTTAAAGCTTATAAACCCGTCTTTGTCCTCATCGATGGTTCGAAACACATGAAGAGAGAAACCACTTGGATCTCCCAAAGGAAAAAGCTATATCGGCGAGAAGGTTGTACTTTAAGTGCAGATGAAGTGTTTTACGGTTTTTACGACTTACATGCGATATTGTATACTTGGTCACGTGGATAAGGTATATACACTGTCAACATGTATACAAGGGGATGTGGGTGTGCAAGAACATCGAAGTTGTAAACGTATGAGATGCGTGTCAGACTTGTCACTCAATTGCCAGAGGTATACAAAGTGTCGCAATGACATAACGATTATCATCACTTACCTGTTTATACAATTTTTGGAATTCGTCCTGATCGAGAGCACCAGATGGGCAATCTTTCAGGAAGGCGTTGTGCCACTGCTGTAGCTCACGGTGGTCAACTATCCAATCCGAAAGGTAAAGTGAAATTCGAAAAAGGCGTACATGGCGGTTTGATTTTATGTGATGGCACAAGTAATGTACATGTGCGTAATCTAACGAGGTATACTATGAGTTCTGTGGAGTTGAACACGCTTGTATGAAAACCGAAGTCTTCTATAATCACGGTGTTTACGGAAGCATAGACATAAATACATACTGAGTTGCGCCACAAGGGCATATGTAGTGCGCATATACAGGCTTAATCCTACAAAATACATGCATAAATACAAGGTGCACTAACACGAACTCACCACAAGCTTAACACACAAAACCACATACAGTATGTACATTCCAGCAGTTCCCCTAACTGCTGTTGGTTTAGTTTAGACGATGAAGCACCCATGTTAATCCAGAGTTGACAAGATTGTAAACTGGCCCTGCCAAAGACAATTCGCAACACGCTCACTGTGTAAGCATCAACCGGGAAATCGTACTACCAGAAAACCGGTCGGTGTCCGGGCGAGTGAGTACGTAGGCGTGTCCTTGTTAGTGAGACTATGTGTGGGTACAACCGTTGAATATTTCTGAGGCAATCATACTACGGTGGATATTCTCTGCATTTGGGGCCATGCGTTTGTGTGTGTGTGTGTGTGTGTGTGTGTGTGTGTGTGTGTGTGTGTGTGTGTGTGTGTGCGTGGGTGTGTTTGTGCGTTTCTTGTGTGTTCCAATAATAAAAAGTTAGTAAACCAGCGTCATGGAAATTACTGCTAATGGGTGCAATGTCGCCCTAGAGGTAACAATTCATTCAACTGACCACACACACACACAATACACACGCACATCACACACATACACACACACACACACACACACACACAAACGCACACACACACATTAAATCTTGACTGCAAGCACACAAGAGTGCTAGGAAAAGAGGAATCTACGGACCATAGCGTCCTTCGAAGTATACTTTTCTGACAATGTCTGCATGGGTCAAGCGGAAGATAGTTGAGCCAGTCATGGCCCAACTCAAGTCCGGTGCTACTCCCCAGACACTCAGTCTAAGCTTCGCATTCGGTATTACTGGAGGACTGGTAAGTGTGCTTTATATGCCTGAGTCTAACATATGTGTGTGTAAGTATGTACGGCCCCTACATTGAGTTTACACTTACTATGTGCATGCTTTGTGTGTGTTCGTGTGTGTTTATTATGTACATATGTATAAATAATAGAAGTATGTGGTGTACACTACATTCCAAAAAAATTGGTGTATCTGTATAGGTGCCTTTCTGTGTCTATGTCTGTACATCATTCAAGTTTATATTCTGTGCTTCTCGTTGAAAGCTCTTTATAAACTTAATCATGTCTATACTATTTCCGTCACATGTCGACATAATGTGCACGACAGTCTGTTGAATTCGAAAAACTTGTCTAATTCAGATGTGCATGTGAATAGTAAGTACATTTTACTGCTTATATATCATTTACTAAAACTTTGCCCATTGATTGTCAGTTCCCCGTTCCCGGTCTTACTTCAGTGGTTTGCATTGCCGCCACCGTACTCCTCAAGCTCAATCCGGTGATTCCTCAGGGCATGTATTTTATATTTGTAATCCTTAACACAATTTCATTTGCAGGTGTGAGTACTAATCTCCATGGCTGATGTTGAATGATCGAGCCCGGTACATTCAATGCGTAGTAGTCCTGGATATTGTGTTTCGTTAGTGAGTACCAGTCATTTCAGTTATAAAGAAAATTATTGTATTACATAGCAATGCAATTGTGTCAAAGCATTCTAAACTGATATATTGGCAATAGACATTCAAAAGGTTGGGCGTATATACAACATTATATGGCGTACACACACACATACAATTCACTGATCTTCGTCTCTGCTGCCGACCACCACTGCAGTCGTCAATCTGGCTCTTACACCCATTGAAATTATGTGTATCCCTTTGTTCTTTGAATTTGGAAAAGTTCTACTCGGAAAGAACGATTCAAGTACATTTATACCTTCTGGTAAGCATCTATGTCATTCAGTTATATTGAGTCCAGTAAGAGCATGTTTTAAGATTGTAAGTGCACATTTACTTGGAGAGCATGTGCATGTGGCTTTTTGTGTTGTTCATACTAAAGGCTGAGTGGTGCAATTGACGAGTTGTCCTGCTTGCACATTTACTATGACGACTAGTTCTCATTTCCACTGGCATGCAATGTTTACAGCGTTGGTGCGTGGAATTGGGAGCGATTTCTTTGGTACCCTCGATCAATTTAAGGTATAATTTTAATAATGGATATAATTTTCTTCTCGCTACTGTTTCGATTCTCTAGTTTCATCTCATCTCGTCGAAGTATGGAAGTTTCTTCTGTTATCCAACAATGGATGGTGTACCATTGTTGGATAACAGTGTCGTTTGGGTGCTCTAATGTATGACTTGAGCGTGTGTGATAATGGGATACACCATGTGATATATATTTGAGTGTACGAATAGCTTAGTTCCATATACATACACTTGAAGTTGTGCGAATGATTCTACATGTAGGAAGACTGGGAAAAAGTGAATATTTCACACCGCTAACCATGTTGATACAACTGCACAATGAATCTCAAACAAATCTATCTGAGGTTGTAATTTTCTATCTGATCAATATTGTACATGTCTCTCGCAGGACGTAATACTCGTCGCATGCTTTGGCTGGGTGATTTTTCTCCTCCCGGCCACTGCACTATTGTATGGTGGCCTAGTGCCAATACTACATAGGTACGATTTCAATCCGGCTTAATTCGAGTACTAGCGGTGTTATTTAGTTGTAATTGTATGTTTTGATTGTCTGCTTAAGTACGTGTATTTGTCAGCTGAAATTGTATTCGCAATATATCTAGTTGCTTGCGTTTATGAATACAACCCGTGCGTTATGCTGCTTTAGTTAATTCTTTAATGGTGCACAACCTCTGGAAAGGTAGCATAGTAACACTTATAGTTTAAGGTTCAGGGCTGTACAAGCGGTCGACCTGGATATTGTTCGTACCCTATCAGTAGCTCAAAATTAATTACAGTAAGACGCTTCATGCACAATGTCTCATACTCGAACGGACACAACCAAAGAGATTATACGTGCACAAGGCAAAATATAATTTTATAATGCAAATATAGACAATTGTATCATTACACATATACACACACGGTGTACTCTATCACAAACTTTTTCGTACTAACGGATTGACTCGTTCTGTTTTTCCATTGTCCCAAGTGTGATAAACCAGCCTGTTAAGTCCAAGTCCCCAAGACACTCATTAACCGTCTTATTGTACACTTGCATTCTTTCAACAGGGTCCTGCCAAAGCCCAAGCCTGTAAAATAAACTATTGTAAATGTATTCTCAAAGCGAAAAATCACGCTAATGGAAGCTAACAGTCACAAGAAATTATCCGATTGCAAGCAACTATGTTTAACTGCAACCATAGAATAAAATAAAAAGTACAAAACAATCGTTTCTTCATGTTTATTGAAACTTGTAGCCGAACTTTTCGAGGTGTAGAACAATGCTAAACTATACTCCAAGTATCATCAATATGCCCATGTTATATTCTCCTCGTTTGTCTACAACAAACGTGCATGTAATACCGATTTAGATTCCTTGGTTAATAGTTGGATTTAGCTTCAGATGAAAATTTATCTAACAGAATGATCTTCAGACATATGCTTGTCAATTTTCAAAATCGTCATAAGCCAATCACATTCCTATTGTAACGTCGCAATCTACATCTAAAATACATCTAAATAATTTTTGATTCCTATGATAAAATAGTTAAAATAATACACATGAATTTTACAAACAATTTTCGGTTTTACAATCGATAACTATATAATAAAACAGACAAAATTGCGAAATATATCGTGCGACACATTTATTCACCGGAATTTTCTATACTGAACTGCGATACGTATTTCTAACCACTTGCAGTGCATGTGAAAATATCGAAGAATAATACTCCACGTTCCGTATGTACATATGAAAGCAAACAATAGTCACGTTTCATATTACAATCGTAACTTACACATAACGGTTTTGGCTTCAGAATAAAAATAATCTAACATTAAGATCTTCAGACATATGCTTGTCATTTTAAAACATCGTCATTAGCCAAAACCAGAACATCAATAAGAAGGACAACATGAGCGAAAAAATCACTCATCACATGGACAACCATTAAATAATGATAATGACTACTATTTAGTACATTCGAATGAATAACTCAGAAGCAACAGTAGTATGTATGTTAACATGACTTACACCGACATAGCAATGTTTATTTGTATGAACAATACACAAATAAATATTTATCTGTTGGACTTGGCGACACGCTCCAGTTCGTCCTTCTTCTTAATGGCGTAACTGTTGGAAGACCCCTGTTAAGTACGCGACAATAGAATTGTTAGAAAGAACAGTATAACAATACTAGAGAAAAAAATTCTAGTGAAATATAATCGATCAGAGCTAATTTTCACAGCATAGGAATGCACTCAGTAGCAGAACTGTTAGCTTAATGTCTCGTCAAATCGATATACTCTCATACAGTTGAGACGTGCTTTGGAATTACAACAAAAATAAACAAACAGAACAATTGTACCAACAAGACACACCTTGGCAGCGTTGATAAGCTCATCAGCGAGGCACTCGGCGATGGTCTTGATGTTACGGAAGGCGGCCTCACGAGCACCAGTGGTCAACAACCAAAGGGCCTGGTTGACCCGGCGGAGAGGGGACACATCGACAGCCTGTCGACGAACGGTTCCGGCGCTACCAATTCTGGTAGAGTCTTCACGGGGACCACAGTTCTTGATAGCATCGATCAGGATCTAAGAAGGATACGTATATTTAAGGATTTGAGCATATAAAGGTTTTCGTTTACACTTTTCGCATGCTTCCCATTAGAACTTCCAGTTCTATCCCCATAGATATAAAACGAATCAGAGCTAAATTTCACAGCATAGGAATGCACTCAGTAGCAGAACTGTTAGCTTAAAGTCTCATCATATCGATTTTACTTGTACTGTTTTCACATGTTGCCAATCAAACAAACTATAATAAACCCAAACACGCCATAGAGTTGTCAAGTATAACTACATATTTTCATACATACCTGAACAGGGTTCTCTCCGGTCAAAAGGTGGATGATCTCGAAGCAGTGCTGGATGATACGGACACTCATGAGCTTCTTACCGTTGTTACGACCGTGCATCATCATGGAGTTCACCATACGCTCAACAATTGGGCACTGAGCCTTACGGAAACGCTTGGCGGCGTATCTGCCAGCGGTGTGGGGAAGGTAGGTGGGCTTACTCTTGACGGCAAGGTAGTCTACCAAGGAGATGTCGTTGGTCTCGACATCAGCAAGGGTCCACTTACCGAAAAGCTTTACCTCGTGAGCGAAGTCGATCTCCTCGATCTCCTCCTCGACCTCCTCGGCGACATTGCCGGTGAACTCATCTTCGAACTGTTGAATTTCCTCAACTTCAGCCATGATGCCTGTTTAGTAGAATTGTGCCGTGATATCGTTTAGTTTGAGAGCAATTGATTTGATAGGTGTAGGGTTTAGTCAAGCATACACATACAGGAGGATCTTGTATGATTTAAATACTGAAGTGATAATGAAAATTTTATGTTCTAGTCAAACTCCTTTACCACATATTTCCAATGAACATTATGAAACTGTTCTGGCAAGCTGTACGCCCCGTTTCGAGCATTAGGATACGGTCCTATCACTATTAAGGCTGTAACGTAGTGTTCTACTACAGAAGAGCCTACGATCTTTTAATACATATAAAATGTATTCCACAGACTATTATAAACAAAACTGCGTGTGTAATCGGCTGCTATTGGTGCGTAGCTTGTGGGTATTCCAGTAGTAGATACTCTATGCGAACTTGTCGTGCACATTGCAAGAGAGTTTCGACTGTGTAGTGTAAAGATACACAGATTTGCAACACAAGCAGTTGATGTCCATTAAACCAGCGCCATGCCGGGGACACCCACACATGACCAACCTTTCGCGCGTTTTTCTTTACATTTAATATCTCCGTGTATGTGCGTGTAAGAGAGAAAGCGTGACGGGGTGGGTGTTGGGGAAAAGGGGGGTACAGGGAGGAGGTAGAGGTGGGAGATGTATATACACACAGACACAGACACAAACACAGTTGTTTCTTTTCTCACACGAACCTAAGTTTATGCTGGTTCAGATGGAAAAAGGAAGTTGCATGTGCAATGTGTGATCGATATAAGCGAAATTCTCAGTCGTTTGAGTGTAGGAGCCGCAAAGGGGGGCGACTAGAAAGTGTATTAGGCCCACGCGGGTGAAATGTGTGTATACTCTTAAGTGTGTAATCATATTACTACCGCACGCACTACAACCAACTCACCCACCCACCCAACCATGTGCATACTGTAGAGGTTCAGTCGGTCTAGGCCTAAACTCGTATATGACTCAGTTTATTCAATCCGTAAGGTTAATTTCTATTGAATATATTATTATTTATTCGGTCTTCATTACTTTTTTCATATATATTCTTCATTAATATATTCAGATTGAGGTCTCTTATTCGTTATCCAAGTCGTCGTCCATGATTGAATTAAGCGTTTTGACAAAACTCAAAGATGTTCGGGCCGCGAGAATATCTAACAGTACTAGACAAATATACAATTGTAGGTATCAACTGACTAAACAATCGCTTCAACCAGTTCTTCCCCCAATTCCATGATTGTAGTTTTTCTTTTTAATGGGATTTAGTGGCTCTGTCCTTGCTTTTGACAAACTAAGGAAATTTAGTTGAAAAAATAATACATTCCAGTTTGAATGGAGCGAGATCACAGGATACGAGGGTATGGAATTAATCCTATGTGTAAATGGAATTGAAAATCAAAACTTTGAACTAAATTCAACTAAATATCAGAATTGCAACTGTTGAAAATTATTGTAACCTTGGTTAGAGGCCGGCAGTGGTGGTCGGAGATGGTATTAGTGAATGAAACAATTCAGGTGAAATATATGAGGTACTCTATATTTGTCTATTATTGGATCAAATATGCCAGCCTTTCTTGATTAAAAAGGTACCGAACTGTGGTTTCGTAGGCGCCATTTCTGTTTGCCGAACTCTGCCGCTCGCTCATACATACGCAAAAGCAACACAACGCTCGATGTTTGAGTGTATGTGAGTGAGTGAGTGAGTGTACGTACGTAATACTTCGCATCTAAACACTCTTTTAAGCTCAACGAACAAATACACACACATACATACACACACACACACACACACACACACACACACACACACACACACACACACACACACACACACACACACACACACACACACACACACACACACACACACACACACACACACACACACACACACACACACAC
>JAWQFL010000002.1:3152975-3237573 GCA_033442365.1 Creolimax fragrantissima
TGATGCATGCGAGGACACACACACACATAGACACACCACACACACACACACACACACACACACACACACACACACACACACACACACACACGCACGCACACACACACACACATTCAACCAAACAAATAAACAAACGCGCGTGCGCGTGTATATGCACGTATATGCAAGTCGTCCTTGTCCTACAACCATCGTACAAACGATCACTCCTCTTATAGCGCTAGCGTTTTGGTGCATTTTCTACCATTAGCACCAACAGCTTTATAATGTCAGACACAGAAACTACAAGCACTGAGGCCAACGTTGCCCCCACAGAAGGGCTCGCCAAAAACGACAAATCTGAACTTCTCGCGAGTGGAGAAAGCACAGGCTCGTTAAAACGTACGCATGAAGACTCCGACGTTGTCGTATCGACCGAGAACAATGATAAAAATGATGAGAATAAGAGAACTAAAATCGAACAGCTAGGAAATAGAACTCTGGCAGCTGAGGAAGAGGGGAGTGAGAGTGAGTCGAAATCCAAAGGTGTTGATGCGGTGGTGAAAGAAACTACTGATACTGTCGGTGAAGTTGAAACTATGGTCAGTGCGGTGAGTGAAGAGCCCAAGAAGACAGGTTTCGGTGTATTAGGGACGCAGACAGGCTTTGGAAGTGGAAGTGGAGTCTTCGGACGTATTGGTAAAGGGGGTGGTTTTGGAGGGTCGATCACCAGTAGTGGTGGATTTGGAAGTGCGGGATCAAGCGGAGGATATTTCATGAAAGCCGCGTCGAAATTAGGAAAAGGTACAGGATTTGGCACGTTTAGAACAACCAAGCCTGCCGGTGACACACATACGATAGGAGGAAAAGAAGGTATAGTGGAGAACTCGGAAAATCTATCGGATACGGATGGAAAACCAACTTTACACACTGCGGCATCCACAGAGAAATATAATAATCCTGCCACCATAATACCCATTAGCAAAGAGAAGACGTCCAATACAACCGGTAATAATCCTGCTCCTCTGGCTGGCATGGTAGATAGTAGTTTTGAATATACAACCGGCGAGGAAGACGAGAAACATGTTTATAAGGTAGTGACGTGGTGTAAGCACTTGTTTGTATTTATGCATGTGGGCTATGACGCGTTCATTTATCAACAATGTCACCCGTCGCTCACATTTTCCTTCTACCATAACTTTATATATAACCTTACAGTGTCGAGCCAGATTGCATCAACTTAACACCACTAAGGGCATCTGGAATAGTCTTGGTGAAGGTCAACTCAGCCTGAACGAGCCTGCGAAAGAGGGAACGCATACCAGATTAGGTACATGTGTGAGCATACTTTGCTTTGAGCCGAAGTGTAAACATACATACATGTTCTTTCTGTGATGCGGGTTCATAAAAGCGTTGTGTTTTTATAGTCGAAGTGTCTGTTCTGACTATGGCGTATGTTGATTACTGGATCTATGAACTTGTCAATTATAGCCCTAGGCAACTCGAATCTAACCCATATGATTATTAAGAGTTTCTCGGAACTCGAGAGTACATAATCTTACGTACTTTACACCTGTATATACGATAAGCGCTGATGCATAGGTCATCGATCTCTTATGGAAGAGTAGAGAACCTTCACAATCATGCACGTACATATACTCTTTGACACAATCATCTTCCCTGTGTAGTTCTTCGATCGCTGGGATCCATGAAGCTACTTCTGAACGTAACGTTGTTCGATGGAATGACTGTAGAACCTGTGAATATGAAGCAGATTCGATTTGTGGCGGTTGAGACGGAAGAAGTAGATGGAGAGTCCAAACAAGTCATGAAAACTTACTTACTTGTGGTATGTTGTATGCTTTTATTTAATGGGCGTAATGTGTGTTAGGGAGCCGATAGGTATTTATTGTAGATACAGAAGAAGTACAGTTTGGACGATTGTGGCTATGTTGGCTGCGACGCATAGGCATATTCATTCTCATACTTGTGCATTCATAACTTGATACTCAGGTGTCTCGTCAAGATCAAGAAGCACTTCTGGCGGCGATTTCCTCCCGTGTGAAGATTGCAGAGAGTATGTAGTACTGTGTTTCTTTGTAATACCGTAGTGTTGTTGATTTGCGTGGTGCCGTTTGTATGTACTTTCTTGACGTTTAATGTATCTGATACTTTCTTTTCGATTGTTCCATGTACTCTTTCGTAGTTTTAGTTTCAGTGTGTACATAACTCACCTTATGCACATGGTAATTTGGTCCTCCATAGAAGCTGTGACAGCCGAAAGTGAGGAGGAAAAGAAATATAGCGAGACTGGACCGGCTGGGGAGTTCAAAAAGGACGACAGCAATCTACAGGAAATTGCTCGTTCTGCGGTCCAGTCTAAATAGCTCGTAAATGGATACCCATACCTATATGTATACATTTATACATACATGCATCCATTTATTGCGTGTCTGTATCTACCTGTTTATAACGATGTATATTAAAAGATGGGACTAACTCCACACGTATTAACAGAACGCATTCCGTTAGCACAGTCTTTTTGTAGCCAATCTTAGTAACCTAAGTGTACAGTTCACATTGCAAATACATATACATATTGTTGACATAAATACGAGATTGTCTTGTACCACAAGATAGATACCGCTAGCTATGCGGGTATGCAGTTCGGGGTGCCTCTTCAGAATTTAAGTTAAAAGATGTTTAAGAAATAAATATCTATTGCTAGTAAACTGTGTAGTATCTTCTCACATTGACACCAATCGGTATAACTTGTTAAGTTTCGCTCGCACCTAGCCTTTATGATTACTGATTAAGTGTGGATCGACGTGGACACAATACAATGACAGGCGTATGCGTAATAGTAATCATAATTTCTCAGAAGGCAATTTGTTGATTTCGTATCACTCCTACATTTTGCAGTGTTGGCGCTGTCGTATAAAAAGTACAGCGTAGGTGTCGCTATTGTCTTGCAATTTTAGCAAATCAAACAATTCGCATGCGTGAGGACGCGTACACTCACCATCACGTATGGATAGGCTCACAGGTGGTAGACACAGGCTCTCAATTTCCAGCAATTTTAATAAATGTAACATATTAGTCGATTCCTTTTACACAAACAGTTACAACTCCCATAACATCTGTACGGCCTTGGTGATACCGACATCATTCATGTTGAAATAAATCAGACCTCCAACTGTCCCCAAGTGTGCGATAATGTTGATCATTTTAGATAGAGGAGCAAAAACTCCCTTTGCGTAGTCAGTGAACACTTGATCCATTCCCCAATACGAGTGAAGGGGTAGGACAACAGCCATAGCCATATCGACCTGAGTTGCATATTACATGCATTAAGTAAGTATATATGTACGTAAGTGATTGTGTTAACATTTGTATATGCGGTTCAAATCCTTTTACTTAGTGAACAGTAGGTCCATTCTTGAACATGTGTCAAGTGGATAATTGAGAGAAATATCTGTTTGTACAAGTACTTTGTTGTATAGCACAAATCATCCATGATGGTGCGGCACAAATAAGTATAAGTGCATCGATCTACCGAAACACTAGTATGCTACTGCAAAATATGTGAGAACTATGGTGTCGCATGAAAAGCAAACACCCGTGTCATATTATAGGTATCACTCCTATGCATTCGTAAACAAACGCACTAATGTGTGTGTTTACAAACTTATACATATATATAGATGTAGTGTATGAGCCTAGGCCATTTATATTCGTCAAATGTGCCTCACACCGGCATCTTATCGATCTGTGCTCTACTCGCGTGTATACATAGTGTGAATTTGTATAATTTACGTTTTCTATACGTTGCTCTAGTGTACGGGCATAGAAAGCTACATATACTTGGAAGAGGTGGAAAGCGCCCGTAACAATACTACACTATATTCCATACTTACCATACAGGTATGCATATACACTCGTACATATGTGAGTGCCCGTCATGAGCTTGCATTTGTGTGTGTGTGTGTGTGTGTGTATGCATGTCTGACAATTATCGACATACAGGCATAGATGGGCCAACAACCATGGCAGTAGGAATAAGGGCAAGAGAACCAACAGTCATAACACGCTCAGCCTTCCAGTGAGAAGACTCTTTCATTCCCCCAGACGAGGTCGCAGTAGTAGCAGCTGTAATGAGAATCAAAGATGACATGAGACGACGGTATTTGTGGGAAATTAACCTCGCATGCATCAGCGTGTGCTTGTGTGCTTGTGTGTGTATGTGTGCATGTGTGAATGTGTATGTGTGGGTATGTGTGTGTGTGTGTGTGTGTGTGTGTGTGTGTGTGTGTGTGTGTGTGTGTGTGTGTGGGTATGTGTATGTGTGTGTGCGCGCGCGTGTGTGTGTGTGTGTGGTGTGTCTATGTGTGTGTGTGTCCTCGCATGCATCAGCGTGTGCTTGTGTGTGCATGTGTGTGCATGTGTGTGCATGTGTGTGTGCATGTGTGTGTGCATGTGTGTGTGCGTGTGTGTGGTGTGTGTGTGTGTGTGTGTGTGTGTGTGTGTGTGTTGTGTGTGTCTATAAGTGTGTGTTGTGTGTCTATAAGTGTGTGTTGTGTGTTTATAAGTGTGTGTTGTGTGTGTGTGTTGTGTGTGTCTATAAGTGTGTGTTGTGTGTCTATAAATGTGTGTTGTGTGTTTATTATAAGTGTGTGTTGTGTGTTTATAAGTGTGTGTGCGTGTGTGTGTATGTATGTGTGTGTGTGTCTATGTATATATATATATATGTGCGTGTATGTCTGTGTGTGTGTGTGTCCATGTGTGTATATGTATGTGTGCGTGTATGTCTATGTGTGTGACTATGTATGTGTGTCTAAGTATATATATATGTGTGTGTGTGTGCGTGCGTGTCTATGTGTGTATATATAAATAGTCTACGTGTGTGTGTCTATATATATATATGTGCATATATATATATGTGTGTGTATGTCTGTATGTGTGTCTGTGTGTGTGTGTGTGTATGTGTATGTGTATGTGTATGTGTGTGTGTGTGTGTCTATATAAATATGTATATATGTGTGTGAGAGTCTGTATGTGTGTGTGAGTCTGTATGTGTGTGTGAGTCTGTATGTGTGTGTGCGCGCGAGGGAGCGAGGGAAACTATCTTGTGCACGCATTGAAACGTGTCTTGAAGTAGTGTTCGCATGTCGGTATATAACACATAGTAGGAAGACATACTCGTACATACCCTTCATTACACTAGGAGCTGCATGAAACCCTCGTGCTGTAAATCAACGAATGTAAAATGTGTGAAACAAATGATCGTATATTATCACTTTAGAGGTATACTGAAGAACACGTATACAGGTGCCACTAATGCCAAACGGAATACAAAAATATAAATATAAGCAAACGTTGAATATACATAGTGTACTATTTCATGTTGACACATGTATGTATCTGTAAATGAATAGTACGTTCGATGACAAAGCGCAACACCGCACGTCCATGAATTTGCAATGCATCCACATTCACATTTAGGTATTCAACAAATAAATAAATAGTGATAACGAGCAACAGATAATTTCGATACACGATCATGTACAGGGAAAATAGTTGCAAAATGTAAAAATAATCGTACTTCAACCCATGAACGCCTATATAGCAACAAAAATACATGAGCAACAAGTACACACCTAGCATGGTCTGCGAGGCGAAAGCAGGTTTGGTGTAGATGGCGCCCATCCTGCAGACAGGGGTCAGCCGAGCGAACATTACTGAGGCCATCCTATTGGCTGTTGAATGTATATATGGGGTTGATAATATGTCTTATGTTATCTGTATACATATATATGTGTAAACTAGAGCCCCACAGTTTGCCCATGCCGAAAATACTATGGTGTCAACACAGATTTCATAAACTACACTAACAAAGTCAAAAACGCGCAACCAAATATCGGAACATACATGTTTCCATGCTTATTACTGTACAGCACGTATGCGCGACTATATACATATGTATTTTTACTATGACAGACACAAGACAAAGTAAACAATTCAGTCTTCACAAGAACTAGGACAGACATATCAATATATTTTGATCACTGCAACTTTTGAAAACTCAGAAGGCGACAGCATACTTGTACAACCTTCACACTTCTAAATTTCATCAATCTTTCCAATTTATCACGTATGTATGTAAATAGAAAGCGCGCCGTCCATTCGTGTTTGCATACATAAGTGCGGGTATATATACATGTCCTTGTGGATATTGCAAGTACATATAACTGGCATGTCAACTTTTTGGTGTGAATGCATGTATGCATTTAGATACGATTGCGCTCATATGCGTACGAGTGTGCGTATATCTCTTTCAATGACAGCACTTACGTTTTACAGGCTTATGAATTGGGAGTGGTGTGTATGGGGTGTGTATGAGCGAGAGTGTGTTTATGTGTATGTTTGACAGAAAGGTGTGACTCTGTTTTGTGTGTGCCTACATCTATACCTAATGTTCGGCAGGATTGGTTGTGATTTGCGATAATATTCCAATCTTGTCGTAAATACATACGAGTACTTCACATAAAGTGAAACGATTCACGAGTTTTTCCTTTCAGACCGACTGACCTGAGGGAACAATTTTGGTTTTGAATAAACGACATATTGTTTTTTCCTTTATGGGTGGCTGAGTGAGTGAGCAACTGGGTGGGTGAATATTTAGGGTGACTGACTGGATGGTTAGGTGACTGACTGGGTGGAGGATGGGTGAGTTGGGCAGAGTTGGCTGGGTGGGTAAATTGGGGTGGGTACATTGGGGTGGGTACATTGGGGTGAGTGAATTGGGATGGGTAAATTGGGGTGGGTAAATTGGAGTGGGTGACTGGGGTGAATTTTTCAGCCGCGTGCTGACCTGAGGACTGTTTGTAGATGAACGGGCAGGGGTGGATTGTGTGAGAGAGGTGGGTGGTTAGGTGGGTGGTTAGGTGGGTGGTTAGGTGGGTGGTTAGGTGGGTGGTGGTTGAGTGGTTGGGTGGGTGGTGGGGTGGATGGTTAGCTGGGTGGTTAGCTGGGTGGTTAGCTGGGTGGTTAACTGGGTGGTTGGTTAGCTGGGTGGTTAGGTGGATGGTTGGGTGGATGGTTGGGTGGGTGGTTGGGTTTAATGCAGCTCGCTGGCCACGCAAACCAAAACAGAAAAGCTTGACTGGATGGAAAACCTGTATAGATTGATATACTAATACATAACTCTCCCTACTACATACATGCATATATACATATATACACACATACATAACACATACATCACACATACACATAAAGTACCATCATATATATATATATATATTATCTATCCTCACTCAATCACGTATATTCACACATTATGCGATCTCGCAGCCGTAGCCCTGCGTCCACCGCTGAAGAGGACGGCGCCGTCGTACACAGCTCTAGACGCGCCCTCATTAAACATTCCAAGAAGCCATCACGCTCCCGGTCAAGATCTCCACCTCGCCGTAGTCGTGCGTCTCTGTCACCCAGACATCGATCACCACCGTTACCAAAACCTCGGGAATCACTTTCTCCTAGACGTCGTTCGCCGTCACCCAAACGCCGAAGTGTGTCCCCAAGGCGTAAAGCTGCGTCGCCCAGGAATACTCGGCGTGGTAAATCACGTTCGAGATCACCGATTGTAAGCAAGAGAAAGTCTCGCTCACGGTCACCTGCTGGAGCGCGCGCAGGAGGAGTGGGTGGTAGACGGTCACGTAGCCCTGTGCGAGAGAGAGATGTCAAACAATATAACGATAGAAATAGAAACGACAGGGGACCTAATAGAGGGCCAAATGATCGTTTTCACGGTGCTGGGGGTGGATTCAGAGGTGGTCGTGGTGCTGGGGGTGGAAGGGGACGGGATAGAGATGACATGATCAATAATAGAAGAAATGGTCGAGCTGGTGGTAAACTGGGCGGTCGTGATGATATGAATTCCAGAGGAGAGAGCAAGGATATCGCATCTGTGCCTGTGAAGTTTAAGCCAATGCCCGAAGTGGACAGAGAGAAAACATGTCCTCTGTTACTGCGGTTGTTTTGTTCAGTGGGTGAGCATCACGCTTTGTCTGAATACACGGCGGGGAAAGTACCTTCGGACGAATTGATGGTACACACTTGGCTTAACGCTACGTTCAAAGAAATTACTTTATTGATTAAGGGTGCTATTGACGAGGCCAAGCAGAAAGGTGTGTTGTTTGTGTGAACGAGAAAGAAAAGTTTATGATATGAATAACTCGAAATGGTTTTAACCATGCCAGAGAGGGTTTTCGCTTATTAGGAATTGTTTTGCAGTTTATTATATTGATACGGTGTTGAAGGAACATGTGTCATCAGCCTTATTGTTTTACTTTCATATGGGCTTTATCGTTACGCTGTTGTCATAAATATAGATATATCCTTTTGCTTTTCTTACGAGGACGATCCTCCTTCCATGATACACGTTGTGCTTTCTACGTGTGTTGTGTGAGGTTACGTAGACTAGCATTTGTTGTGAGTGCTCGTTTATTTTTACACTCCAAATGTATCGACTTGAAGAATCCACCTAATACGCACATGCGTACCACGTAAAGAAACATACCACGGCGTACAGTCCTTCTAATCATGGTCCTACTTGAACAGTTGTACTCCTCAGTACCGTTCGCACGCAACTGTTTAGCTCCCAAACGCAAATGGAAGAGTATTTCAATTTTTAGTTTCTCATATAATAAGGATATTCTACGCTGAGGCATCTTTCTAACTCCACTCTCGCACTCACTTATTAGGTACGAGACTTGTGTTTTCTGCCGTGTATCCCACGCCGACTGGACAAATGATCATGAAAGAAATCGGAGAATTGACCACAGGAAAGAAGGGTGACAGAGATCTTATCGGTCTAGGACAAACACGGTTTAAGATTGGGGACTACCTGGATGTAAGCTCAGAAATGATTGTTATTTATGCACTATTGATTTATCTGCGGCTTTTGAAAGATTTGTCGTCTCCGAAAATGTGACAAAATGCAAGTTACATGAATGATAAAGCACGTAAAAAGAGGTTAACTGTATGTTCTTTTTCTCCCTAACAACACCCACAGGTTGCCATTTATCCTCCAATTCGAGGTAGTGGCAGTAGTAGACGATTTTGAATGGATTGGGCCTCACTGACTTTTCTGCACAGTTTCTTTCTTAGATGTAACGTAGTCCGTCTGCCAACCGTTCGCCGTATGTTACCCATTGATGTACGCCTTGTGGGTGCAACAGACTATCCCCAAGAACCCCAAAGCATGTATACATATACACATGCGTGACGACATGAACACATCTAGAGTATCAAGTTGTGGATAATAATGCCGTATCTTGCATTGTTCTATTTGAGGTCTACCATGTGTTTACATATGTGAATGATTTTACATGTATTATGGAACAACACATGAATTATATTCACTTTGTGCAATCAATGGGGTGCAACTCGGTACACTGATACATTAAGCCGACTCCATGTATGCAATCCACTATACTTAATAAACGGTTTGTAATGCATCAGATACTTGATATTTCAAAGAACGTCTGACTCGATGTTATATACGTGTATATGTACATACACACAGCTGTACGTAGAGCATGGAGCGTACGTGCTTCAGATTATTCTGAAGTTTGTAATAGTAGCTGTGATTTTGCTTGAAAGAATGAATAGATTCGTGCGAATTGAAACATGTATATAGTATAAAAAACTTTTCAGCAATACACTTTCCTATCTTGGAGCAAACTGTGCCTTTCTCATCTTTTTTTCTTTCGACAAGCTTTGTATGCGATGCGTGCATGTATAAGCATGTAGCTCTAAACACAACTAGTTGCGTTGTTATTTTCTACTTACGATGTGCGTGAATATTGACCACAGTATTTGTGTATAGGTACGCTTTAAGGCATATGCATGCAGTACAGTGCGTCATATTTGAATGGATATGAATACACTTAAAACGTCAAGTAAGGTTGCACTATTCATCTACTATATGATCTTCAGTCTGGTCAAAGCGATTATTTTAGAATTTCTCACTTATTACCTGTAGGCGTCTCACTTCACATGTACCAATATATATTGTATATATGTTGAGCGAAAGAAAGTACCCTTATTTGAATCCTTGAGTGTACGTTTGTGATTATTTGTTGGATGTGTTCAAACGATCTGATTGCAGACATACCAGAGTCAAAAGGTCTGTGAAACTGAAAATATACCAATGCAATGTTGTATATCAGTATAATGGCAATTTAACAGTACAGAAACAATCACGGGAATTGGAATATACACTGACACTGCGTGACGAGGGTGTAGATATAAAAGTACAACATCGACAATACAAGTCTAGTTTGTCAGATAAATCATCGTAGTCCCATGCCATTTGTAACGGTTACATTTTTTGGTTTCATATTGTTTTAACTCAATACGAGTATACAAACAGACCTTGAACATCAGAGCACGTCGATCGTTTCATATATTGCCCGAATGCGATTGTATAGAACCCCCGAACTAGAAGGTTCAATCCTTTATTTCTGCACATAGTATTCTATTCCACTCAGTGAGTGCATGTATGTACAAGATTTAACATTTATGTTATATGTATGGCAACTCGGCGTGTCTACAATAGTCTGTACATCAGACTAGTTTTTTCTTATAGATAAACACCAGTATCTTTAACAGATACTGTTGAGTAAAGGTTCTACGTAAGGTAACTCGGCGTGTCTACAATAGTCTGTACATCAGACTAGTTTTTTCTTATAGATAAACACTAGTATCTTTAACAGATACTGTTGAGTAAATGTTCTACGTAAGGTTTTCCTCCCAGTGTATATATTCGCTTACATGCGGACACAGTTTCTGTTGCTTTGAAATACTAAGAGGTGAGTAATACAGCACGCTAAGGGTGAATATATAATTTAAGATACCGTAGAAAAGTTCATTCATAAATGCAGAATGGTGTTGAGGAGAACTACATACGATACAGATGTTAAGACATAGTGGCCAACAGTACGTGCATAGATATGCGTGCATGCGAGCACACTCATAAGCATCCGTAAATATTGAAGTACAATCACATCTACTTGACCACCACAAACATATACACATGTGCTAAAAAAGTACTTCGATTACAGCAAGTCAAAACCGATATTCCTTCATGTTCTCAATCCATTTAGATAATTGTTTTTACTGTAATGTAAAAATTATGAGTACGTTCTCAATTAGCAGGATTCAGAGGCACTAGCATTAAAACTCATTTGATGAGGTGTGGCACTTTTGTCGATGACAAACGATAGCTCATTCAACAGGATATAATTCCATAAATGACTACAGCACTCGACCATTGATTAAATGTTATATCAAAAAGAATTTCATATACCGATGCAGCAATACCACTTGAGGATTGAACAATTCTGTATAGTCATCGTAGTATAACTCGGCAATTCGTATTGAGTCTATCCTGTCGTATTAAACACAACACCTTGGTAACATGGACGGCTAGCTATCCTGGTCGGGGCAAGGTTCGACACTCTCCTACAACAAACCTCCAGACCAGCACGAAACATGAGCATACCAAAGATAGAGCTTTGGCTTCCTTGTGACGTGTACGCGCTAGACATGAATACCCCAGTTAAAGTTTGTGGACAATAATGTCTTTGAACCATATAAGTCAAGAGTTGAATAGTCGAACGAGCTTGGATGGATGCATACATAACCACTGTGTCACCCTGGTCAAATATTGTGACTAACTGTAACCAAAACAAGCCTACAGCTTTTCTAAATATAAACCGTTTTTTATTGGGTTACAGATTCATATCACCAAATTGAAGATAGGGCAACGAGCACGATGAAGGTGAGACTCCCAAATATGTCATTCTTGGACATCCCACATGCTATATTTGCTTTTTCAGACAGTTTAAGCACTTCTTATTACATGATCCTTTACGTGTTGAGAACGTACTATATATAATCACGTTTCGACCTATGTAAATCATTAATCATCCTCAACTCAGTTTGAACCAATAAATACTTGGAATGTGCTTGTACGTGCGTGATCTAATACTACATCGGGACGACGGCGGGAGGAGTTTCATCCATATTCTGTGGTCGCAAACAAGCCTAAATAACAGTAAATCAGTACTTAGTTTGGGTTTTCTAAAATGCTTTTCATCCGATCCAAATAGACGACGTGTACTTCGCTTTCTCATGTTTTGCTACGTTTTTAATTCTCCGTGTTCATTGAGAAACATAAGCACACTGACGGGCGCCTACACAGGCTGAAAGATACACATAGAACAACTGTTTTTCATCTACACAGTCTCAATTCGTCCACAGTGGATTCATTTGTACGCAGTGTACTATGCTTTGTTCGTGCCGATATCAAAATGCACACCTAGTATTCTTTGCATTAAAGAATGAATTTAGATTTACTCAATAATCATGCTACTCAAATGGCCTCTATACTCAACCCTTCGATGATGCCTGTAATTCCTTCCTCTGCTTTTTTGCATTTTACGTCTGTTGTTGATTATTAGGTATACACAACCTCAGATCAATGGATCGATACTAATGCCACTGCATGAATAGTAGGAGTATTCTGCTGTAAGCGATGATCGCAGTATAATATCCTTATATGAAGTGTATATTCTCGATACGAAAGCGAAAAGTACTAATGGGATGCCAGTTGATGTGCTTCCACGTCCAAAATACACATAAAGTGTTTTCAAACTTGATTGATGTGTGGGTCTAGTGATCCAGTGTAACTATAGAATCCTTTCATTATAACATCAAACGCATAAAACTTCTTCGATTCATACTCGATATAGAAATCAGCACCTGGAATATTTCACATAAATGCAATCGTGTGCCTTATGCCGGATCATATTTATCTTTCGAGTATATCCTTAGTCGTAGAAAGAGTCAAGTATTCACCGTGAAATACCTCTCGAGAGTTTACAATATTCCGAATATGTACCATTTGATTTAACATTTGTAGATACAAGGATAGAGCAGTCTCATTCTTGAATCATCTTCTGGTATGGTTAATGAATCATACCTCGATGTTTTTTTGCATCTTTGCAGGTCGACCTCACTTTTTCCCGACTATTTGCAATGTAATGATTTTTTCTTCTTATTCATTTGAAACAATACTATTATTGTTTTATAGTTGTTAAGAACTCTTAACTAAAGTTATGCACAGTGTCGTTCGACAGTATAGTCAGTCATCTTGTAACAATATTAGCCGGACCAGGGAAGAGGGAAGAGCATAGAATGTGATGTTTAATACGGGAATGAGGTTTCCATCCCCACAGTGATCGTCAGTCTTGTTTCTTGGGTGGAATTCCGGAATATAGGTGGAAAAATTTTGATGACGCAAAAACATGTTTAAAAACACAGTCAAAAATGAGGTGACGGACCGGTCCCGTCATATCCTCTACCCCCAACGATATGTCGTAGCGTGCACACACACATATATATACACACACACACACCTGCTATGGCGACCTAATTTCAAGTCCTCCTCCCTCACTCGACCGACGACCTGGCTTTGTTTCAGGCGCCAATCAAATATCAGTCGAAGTTGAACTTTTAACCACTTAAAATTAACCACGAGCTCATTTCACCAATCATCTATGCTATAATTTTTTTCTCTTCCTATTTTCTTCTTTTTCTTCCATTACTTTTTTTTTGGGGGGGCGGCGGAGGAGGAAGAAGGGAGGGGAGGGGGTAGGTGGGTAGAGATGGGGATTTTATTTACTTGTTTCAGTATTATACATACCCCATAGCCCCCATCTCACTCATTAACCCCACCCCGAGGCTTAACCCCCTACCCTCCCCCCCCCCCCCTGTGCCCTACTCGCATCGACCTCTATACTCAATTCAACTCAAAACTTCCGTCTCTCTAGTCGCCTTTATATATATATATATACCCAATCACCCCCAAAGTGGTTAATAACCTCAGTACATATACACCTCATTCTGAATCGCTTCTATCACTACTGCATACACACCTTTCTACATATCGCACTAACATCAAACTGAAGTGTTTTTGTTTATAGTTGATCATCCCTATCTTCGCCCTCGTCCAGCATATCTAAAATCACTTTCATATCGTCACTTGAAGATTCTCCCAAGTAAGCACTTCCATCAGTGTCAAATGAACGCTTCGCTCTTGACTGGCTTGAGAATCAACTTCCTCATCACGTGATACACTTCCAAGTTCGATCTGATCCGGAAAGACGCTACTCATCTCTTTCTGGGTCTGAAAGTCGTGAGCACACCTTGGCTGTATAGTTGAGGGCAGTATCAGATAAGCTACTATAACGTCGGTAGTACTTCTTGCACTGGTTAGTGCATTGGCCTTGTTTCTTCCACTTTCTCCCATTCCTAGGTCAAAGTATTCCCTCCAAGTTTTGATCTGGAATCAATTTCTTCAAGATGGGCATGTATGATCTCCGCTACTTGTCAAACAAGCAAGTCTATGTTTGCCATAATTGCCAAACCCACCTCTCCAGTCCTGATGACGTTATCTCCAAGGTAGGCTTACATCTGTCTTTGAATATGACAATTGATCCCGTGTATCAAAAGTTTGATGGGCACATTTCATTGTTAATCACATTCTCGCCTAACTTGTGCATTATACAGTCATTCCAGGGTGCTTTTGGTCGGGCGTATCTCTTCAACACGGTGTATGTAGTACGGTTGATATTTCATGTAAATATGACGTATTGTTCAGTATGGTGTGGCTTAAAGCAAAAGACGTTGGTCCACGTATAATGTGTTGATCTATGTTATTGTTCTACATGCCTTAGAGTTTCTCTGATACAGGACATGATGTTGTATTTAGTACGTTTCGTGCTGCCCACTATCTCTAGTCGCTTTTCAGGTATTTGTGTATTAATTCAAGTCTATATATATATATAAACCTTATTTGTAGGGTGAACGTCTGTGAATCGGGACTACCTGAAGATCGGAACATGGTATGTTCAACCTTTGGTTTGTATATATCGCATAACTGTAGTTTCTTGTCGTGTATACAAATAGTGTTCCAGCATAACACGTAACTCTTTGTGTTATGTTATTCCGAATACAGACAACCGGGCTCCACACAGTGGTGGACATTAAGTGCAAGAAATGTGAAACGACTCTCGGATGGAAATACGTAAGTCTGAAGTCTGGGTGTATTAATCAGGAAAAAAATGCAATTAAGGTCTTTTATAGTTGCACTCATTAGAAAGAAAATAAGAACACCACTTTCGGCCTTCTTCGTTCTTCGTATCGCATTAACATTCCACAAACACATTAATTCTATACGTTGATTGTTCAGGAGAAGGCACACGAATCGTCTCAGAAGTACAAGGAGGGAAAGTACATCCTGGAGAAGAAACTCATTGATGAGGAGAGTGAAGGGTATTCTCCGCGGCCTCATTCCAACAATGTTCTTCCCAGGACTGACATGCTCACAACAACTATATAGTGGCAATACAGGTGAGGTCATCCGCTTGCCGTTTTCAAGTACGAGCAAACTGGCTGACTATTAACGGCCCATGGTGTGTAGAATCAATATGCACAATAGCAATTCCATGAAATGACTACGATAAATATTATCTTCATAAATTTACGTTGAAAGCGTTTGAAATCTGGAAGTGTGACCAAAACCTCCTCATCCGAACATATTGAGTGACTGCAAATTAATTGCAGTCGGGGTAGTATAATGGGTCATCGTTTTTCGAATCTCCACAGTGGGAAAAAAATAGTACATAGTTGGCACGCAAACGGAATCACAAGAAAGCTATCAACATCGAAACTACGAGGTTACTCCCGAAAGTATTGTAAGCGCGCTATAAAACGCTCAAGACATTCAGCAACAAGGTGTAGATAAACGAGTACCTCAAAGAGTTGTCTGTTGTCAATAACGATGACGCAAAAATTTCCGCTGGCTTACAGACTGTCATAAATACATTACTAGTGCAGACAGGAGGAATCTATGTGAAGAAAAGTACTACTAGCTTGCGTTTGCCATGCATTCCTATAGGCAAAAAAATCTACCAACTATTCACTGCAACTGCCATTAGCAATCTTTTCCTTTTCAATTCGAGCAAAAAACTCATACTATACTAAATATGAGCATGGTGCATTGTACAAGAGATATGAATCCCATTCTGGCCACCATGGATTGTCTAAAAAACCTACGACTTTTAGTCGTAGCTACTGTCACACAAAATATATCACATTGATAACGTTTCAAGTCTAGCTCAATACTATACATACGAACACGCACAGTATTAGTACAACAATCTATAATTAGCAATATAACAGAAAAAAACATTCCAGTGTAAATCAAATCACAACTAAAGCCGACGATTGCATTGGGATGCTGTATAGACAAGAGCGCTTTACTTCCGAAGTAGGCACTAATTTTATAGTTATACATACAACGCTCGTCGTACTTGGTGAATAGTAATTTCCCTAGCACGGAACCGAGTCAAGATGACAGCAGACATCCCTCCGTTTAAAGATTTATGCGATGTTGATCTTGTTAAGGGCTGAAATGTACACAACACAAGGATTTTCACAAAGTTATTTTTTTCAGAATTGTTAGTTTGCATAGAAAGGGGTAACGCTACGAATGGCATTTCTGTAAACTACTAGTAGACTTTCGAGTACAAATGTATATATCTTCTTAGCTTCCCCTTACACCAACAACTGAACACCATGACTATCAATCAACATACCGGGAGGAAGAGAAGACTCTAGCTTTTGTGCCTTATCTTGGTCAGTTACAACCAAAGTGTATAGGTACTTGGAGCAACGGACCTTGAACTTTGTGTTCTCCTTGTTCTTCTTGATCTTAATGGAGGTGGCGTCCTTGCGGCGCACGGTCACCAAAAACTCCTTGATCTCTTTAATCTGTTTGGGCTGTGGGTTTTATCAAAACATAATAGTTAGCCTTTGTATCTTCTGTTTGTACTGTATATGACAAGTAGTTTAGCAATTCTTCACAACAGACTAAACCGTTTCATGCGCTGTACATAAACTCCAAAATCATTCGCACCTTGAAAAACTTATGTTCAGGTAATTAACATCAAACTTTTGACAACACAGCAAGTGTTATAGAATTGACAATTATTTAATCGCCACTAGTGCATACAAGTGAGCAATTTTCCGTATTATACATATGCAGGGCCGAAGGGATAATAGCTACGCAATTTCATATACACGTGATATTATTTTCTTGTAGATTTGTGAAATACATATATTTATGCGTACATGTGTGTTTGCATGCAAGTGGATTCTCCCGGAGAATCGTGATCCAATCGAGTCCACATATTCAAACTTCCACGTTCATCACAAGATACCCAGCCCTTCTCATATGTAAGAAGTTATTTCTTTCACACACACACACACACACATACACACACATATTTCGTACCATCTTGAAGAAGTAACTACACAACGGTGAGAAAGGACGTGGTGTGAGCTAGAATGGTACAGTTATATTGGGAGTGCTTGTGTGTGTCTGTGTTGCATCTAAAGGTATGGATGTGCCCGTGCCCGTGTGCGTGGTAGGGACACCGCCCGGACTACTGTCTGTCTGTCTGTCTGTCTGACTGACTGACTGACTGACTGACTGACTGACTGACTGACTTCTTACTGACTGACTGACTGACTTCTTACTGACTGACTGACTGACTGACTGACTGACTGACTGACTGACTGAACTGGACTGCCGGACTGGCTGGCCGCGTCGTCTATCTCACGAACAGCCCATGGCCTCGAGCTAACGGTAGGTATATGATTTAGCCCATGATTTCTTCCACGTCGCAATTATGAAAAATCGTGTGTTCCACTAATAAAAAAATACAGATTCATATCGTAAACTAGACAATTATTCATTGATCATGGTTCAACGTGGCGTTTAAAACATTTCGTTTAAAATAAATATAATATAATATACTATCGCAAAATATTCGCTACCCGGGGACCCCGCTTTTTTTTTTTGGATCACTTTTTTTTTTCTCGACTCCATGTACGTTTGACACATGGCCAAATATTATTCAAAACATGAATAAAATATTTGTTGTGCACCTGCATGTGCATAATTGCACGCACACTGCGCTGTACACACCGCTGAGCTGTTACACATTGCGATGTACACACTTTGTGCAAAGCATACACTGCGGTCGCTGTACACACTTTGCAAAGCATACACTGCGCTCGCTTCTTTACAGCTCTCTTTTGTAAACTGTGTTCACAGTATGCATAAAACATGCACTGAACATCCTGTTCGCATGAGAAATAAAACTGAAATGTTACAATATTCAATGCTGCATATAGTGGTTGTGCTTTCATTCCAATAATGTACGGTTGTCTGGTCATTCCAACTCTTATCACTAACATGTACGAAAGTGTCATACCCCCGCTCATCATTTCCCCAACGTAACGCGTGCAAAGAATACATGACATCTTCGTACAATAGAAAATAGATATTTTATATCATAAATTCGCATGCAGATTTTTCTCGTTGTCATTATGTAAGAACGAGTTATATCCGCCTGTCTTCACACGCAGTGAATGCTTTGAAAGGTTCCTACTTACCAAAGATTTCACGAATTTATCTATTCTGGAAGGATGATTATGCCTTCTTTTATTTCAGTGCCTTAACGCTTGAGATTGACAGGCGTATATGCAGGAACAGTTTTTTAACTAAATTCCAAGATGAGCTAAGCATGATGTGCTGTTCGTTACCTTGTCTTTGCGCTGTGCATCCTGCGTACACAATTCTTATTCTGCGAAATCTAAATACAGCTAATAGAGCGAGCATCCAGCACTCCTGGTTGCTTGAGAAATGGGTTTTAATTGTCTCAAGCACAACAAGCAAACGAGAAGCAGTTACTGCAGATTTATGGTTTGAAGTGCACCACTAGTTAGGGAATGACCTCTGCTCGAAAAAATCACTAAAAGGTCGGAGTCGTTCTCTTCCCCAGGGTTTTACTTACTACGTGGTCTGACAGCAAATCACAGCAGATTACACTAGTTCGTTTAACCATGGTGTCTACTACATGACAGATGGTCTTGAAAGGATTTTTCTTTCGTAGCGCTTGAACTCAGCAGTAGCAAGATCACTCTGCATGAACCAAACAATGCTCGCCATGACCTGCGAGTTACGTATTCAATACACTCGATATTTGCCAATTCTTCAAGCAACTAATCGCAGCCTTCTAAGTAAGAATACGGACGACACGCTTAAAAGCGAAATATATAGGAATTAATTGCGGAGGAATGCATATACTTCCACTCAGTTCACTAATTGGCGAATATCGTAGATAAGTGCATGAATTTATACTGTGATCTGAAAGAAAAGATAACATCACGATACAGAGAAGCCTGTGAAGAGTATCAAAAATAAATTTCCGTGCGTAAATGGAACGTGTGAGCACGTACGGTCTGTTAATACATGCCGCGCAACTACAACGCATTCGTGTATTCTCGTTAAATAACACCTTTTGATTGTGGGGCCTAGACTAGTGGCATTGTTTCGAGGTACACATATGGTGAATAAGTTGCCTATGGATTGCAGCAATAAAAGAAAATCGATTAATGAATAGTGTGTTTAGTGTTACGGCGGTTTGTAACGATTGTTATGGTGACATCAGCATACCACGCCAAGTTACTTGTTCTACGCATTCACAGTGTTTAAATCAAACTCTTATTTAATTAATTACAGCTTGTTGTGCGCAAACGTCATACTACCTGACCATTCATTGCACAGATGTTCTTCTCGGCTCAGCATATCACTTCAAGTTATCCGTTCTACGCGTTCATAGTATTAAATCAAACACCTATTTACCTATTTACAGCTTGTTCTTTGCAAACCTCATACTACCTGACCGTTGCACAGATATTCTTCTCGGTTGCTGCGATAAACCTTCGTAGTCAGAGTTCGTATCAGACACTATGCTCTCAGCCAATACACTAGACCCACCCGACCCCCTACGTGGAGTTATAAGACTCATGCTAGATCTCAACGGGCCATGACTTAACATACTATTTGTCGGGGCTATATATATATATGAGTGAGTGAGTGAGTGAGTGAGATAATTGAAACCGACAAATTAGGGGATCCACATGATATACAAACAGCTTACACACAATCGTACATGTATGTACTACGCACCGCACTCGCACGGGCGATAGATTATTCAAAACATCACAGACCTAGAGTACATTCATATTCACATCACTACATATATATATATGACGGGCTGCGCAATACCAAGGATGGATAATTCACAACATCACAGACCTGCGTACAACCATACTCACACAATCATCAACAAGGCATGGGAGGATGTAACGTCTTATTTGCTCACAAACATACATGCAACATTGTAGTCCATTTCATATTGTTACACATACTGCACAATACGTACCTACTGAGCGACTGTGCAGATCACCACAGGCACTGGTATGTACATTCGAACTGTCACCAAACAAAAAGTCCGTGCCCATCACAATAGATTTCCTGTTATGCCTTGTACTTCGAGGAGACGCTGACGACGCAACTACAAAAAGTTGGAATGTATGTGTGTGTCAAATGAGTTTACAATTGGATTGTATGTATAGACATAGTAGAGCTATTCTTCCTTGTACTTTCGAGATGTTGTCGATGGAACTACAAAAAAGGGCGAATGCATGTACATCAATATGAGCTTGCACGTGAGTGAATTTTTAGCCATACATGGAAATGTGCACCACATTTGACTAGTGTATGAGAGACATGTGTACCTTAATACAGTGACTTTATGTGTGTATAATTGCAGTAATACATTACATGTTTGTAGCACATGTAAAGTGTACAATAGGCGTAACATATATACGCGGGCCCCCATATATTCTATGCAGATGGCATTACGCGAGTGATCTGAAACTAATACGTAAGTTTCGTGGCCTTCTCACCTATTGGGGCGGCCACTTGTTCAATGTCAGCCATGCTGCGAGGACGTCTTGGTGAGGATGGGTTGCCACTATGAGTTTGGGATGTAATGTGTATGCCCACAGATCCAAACATACCCAGCCAAGCATTCATCTCTTCGATCGTCTTGCCCTCTGCACACACACATTTAATATAGTCAATAGATGAGATATGCGCCGGGCTTTCTTGTGTTGCTAATGGGTGAAGAATTCTTGACAAGTAGTCGAGCTTGTTTCGGTCGCTCAGGACTGAGAATAAACTAGGAACAACAAAATCGATCAATGCATATTAAAAGGCTAATATATATACACACCCAGTAAAAAAGAACCTTCAGGACATTCGAAGCGACATCTAGGCGGAGAAGCCTTTCTTACACGTGCTCCACCAAAGGGAGTGCTTCCACTAATACTGGTTGAGCTGCCGCCAATGGAACTGGCCGCACCCCTGTCAACAATGGATATGGTACTCTTTCGAAGGGTATAAAAGAAAGTTGGCTTCACCTTTGTCCTTTTCGAATCTCCCTGGATACAGTATGTAGGGGTGTATGTGTATGAGTACAAGCGTGCAATACGAGCTCAACGATTTGTGTGAGTATATATAGCAAACAATAGATAGAGTACTCATTCAAAGTACGGGTGCAAACCTATTAAATTTTCCGTCGGGTATCTATGCAAAGATAACATGCACAATATAAATATATATATATACAAATAGTCGTATTTATATTTTGCATGTGAATGTGCCGGTAAATATTGATGTGTGTACGCGCAAATGATTGGCTCCAGCAATCCTAACCTTCTCTAATCATCGAAGTTAACGTACATCCGTGTTCTGAGTTCACTTTGTCAAATTCAGAGCAAAACACAAAACGTTATTCATAAAATATGCACACACACACGCACCGGATCCTTCTCATAAATCTCGAGTCTAAGGTCATCAGTCACGACTAGATATCTTTCCACCCATCGTTGAAACAAACCACCGTAACGCATGAACAGCCATCCTCTCTTTTTTGCTCGCACTTCGTCCAATTCAGATAAAAACACTTCTCGTCTACCAGCCATCAGACGCCTAAGTCTATCAAAGTACCCCCTCACCACCTCATTTCTATATGTGATCAAATTTGCACACGTGATGTGAGTAAATATAATTCCATGATTTTACACACGGATTAATTATGCTTGGGCGCTATTCACGAGATATCAGAATGATTATATGTATACATATATATTTTAGAGGTATACAAAGAATGAAGAAACTCTATAGTACCCACCATCTCGCCCTGTAGCTCATATTCTCTACGAATACGAGTGGATACATATGCAAAACTAAAATTGCGTAAGATTTGATCAGATATCCATCTAACAGTGGTCAATGTGTCTCCGCAGTGCCACGCGTCGACTTGCCACATATGTAAATATAGATAGATATACATGCACATATGTACTCAGAATTGAAAAATTCAAAAAAAAGTACTTGAAAAGGGCCTACCTAGCAGCCAGTTGTATGAATTCATCTTTCTCCAAAACGCCGTTTCCGTCCAGATCGGCCTCTCTGAACTCCTGCTCCAGAGCGTCTTGGTGTACTTCGCTCATACCATCTCCAACAATTGCAATCACCATGTCGTAGTATGCTGGCTACTAAGTCATGCATTTAAATGTAAAGACATACAGTCGTTAATGTAAAATAAATCAAGCTGTGATCGGGTTTGTGCGTCGTGTATCACTATAACATACAAAGTCAATTGCACCAGAGTCCGTCTTATCAAACAACCAAAACACAGTCGCCAATCGTTCGTCTCCGGAACTGCCTAATCTCAGTGCTAAGGCTAGTAGTAGGTCTCGCGTGTTGACCTAAATAGCACATGTATAAATATGCACAGGAGTTTGTAGTGTATGCTTGTAAGTATTTATGGGCATGCAACTGCGTACGTGGTCGCATGTGTATATGAATCTATATTTATAGTTACATACAGTGTATGTACATTGTATACATGATTGAGAGAGTGCTTTTGGGTATTATGCGATTCACGTGAAAGTATATTAATTACACATACACACATACAAATCCGTTTGCATCATGGAAAGACTGGTAAAGTTGTCTTGCGAGATCATTGTCTGGTAGTGCAGTTTCTGTCATCAATGTTTCTATGAATGCTTCCTTATCGAGCATCACCTGAAAATGCACATGTACATACGAAGGCAAGAAGTTAATCATAAAAAGATTCCCGCTAAGCGGGACTCCCTACCTTATTACTATTACGTGTGAATGAGCGTGCATACGAACGTGTGTAACATATATTAACATATATATGCATGCAAGTGTTTTATATATTCCTATAGACGTACGTAGTCAGGAATAACTTTGCAACAAGAAAGTTACCTACTGTCAGTAAGAGTATTCCATTGTCAAACAGTTAACTTAAAAGCAACGCGGAAACTTGGTGTAGCATCAGTGTTAGCACCAGAAGTATACGCATGCGCATGTATAGATTCTACATGTATTTGACCAAAAAATATATCATTACATTATGTACACATGCATGACGAACATGACTGCGCAGACATTGAAATATATGCGCTCTCCATATATAAGCACAAATACACACGCATATCACAGAAGCCATACATGGCCCCAGTTGGCTACCCGAAAGCAGTGACTAAGTTGTTTCAGGTCGTCCACTGTTAGTCCATATTCAACTAGTCGGATTATCATCTGTTCACATCTAAGTGCTTTAAGAATATGATGTAGCCGATTGCGAGCCAGGATTGCACGGATCATCTAGTAGTAGACCAGTGCATGATTATGTGTGTCATGAGTGCACACACATATAATTTCTTTTCAGAGGGTGTACATTGTGAGCATAAAATCGCACAAATCTTGCATTTCGACAACGAACGGTTTGGAAAATAACAGAAACTTTAACAGATCCATTGGCACAAGGTAAGTAGAATTTTGAGGACACATGTATGCAAGTACGCATATATACAATAGTGTACATATGTTTCAAGAAACTTACTGCTTTGAATTTTAATCTAACATTAAACCGTTTTAACCCCTCCACCGCTCCCTTAATAGTGGATGTTGACGCGGTATCTCCTTGCAGCCATTCATGCCGTAAAAGTTCAGAAGCAGTTGGTCTTCTATGTGGATCCTACATGGAGTATGGGTGGGATTGTGGGGTGTGAGTGCGATCGAATGTAGAGACTGCGAGAAATAGAAAGAGAGAAGTGTATGGCCCTTCTCAGTGTTAATGAGTGCAAGTGAGTGAAAGAGAGTTTATGTGTGTCCATGGTTGTCCATTTGCGCAAGTATATATACGGGTGTAAATAAATGCTGTACATATGATGTCTGTACAAGTCGTCGTGCACACAGTGTACTTATCCATGTAATGTATTGCAATATATACGTACGGGCAGATACGTACATGATGGTATCTACGTTTGTATGCATGCTGTACACATTTACGCACCTTGGTGAATGTTAAATTCAAAAAGCTTTTACAGGAGTCCGAAATACGACTAAAGCTTTGTGAGTCGTATTTTGGCATATGAGGATCTAACACATTACGGGTGATTTCTTCTTCGTCATCACCTGGAAACGGGAAATGACCCTATAGATAAAAAATAAAAAAAACAATTTGAATAGATGATAAACTTGTATATTTTCTTAATCCTAATGAATGGTACACAGGCTAACGAATACTCTGCCCCATAACAACCAGATACCCATAAACACACCTCAATGAGTATGTACAGGACCACGCCTATGCTCCATATGTCGGATTTGAAGTCGTACATCTCTCCACACAAGCGTTCTGGTGCCATGTAGTTGGGTGTTCCTGAGGAAAGTTTGAGACCTTCAACTCCAGGTGGGATTATTGCTGATAGCCCAAAATCAGCCAACTTCACTGGCCCGTCTATCACACGAGCAGCATCGGAAACACTTTTGTAGTCGCTATATATGTATAAATGCTATAACATTCAGAGTCTATAGACAGATAGAGGAGTGGGAGTACTGCTGATGTTCGTGAGAGCGTGACTGTGGTTGTAGAAGAAATGCGTTCCGGAATAATTATCCAGATAGCAATGCAAGCTCGGTATACATACTCTCACATATATTTACGTGGACGATTGTATGTACATCCAGGACTACATGAAAGATTTCAACGGGTTCACATATGGCCTAGGGATGTGCAAATGGTTTAAAGAACTATATTTGCTGTCTATGGACACATTGGTGTTTTACTTTCAATTCGTGTGAATGATTTGTTCGCACACATAAAGGTACATATGGACTGACATACATGTAGACAAGTTCCTATTTGAGAGTACGGACAAGTTTGGGTATGCCTGTACTATTCGGGAGAAACGCTTGCAGAGTATATTGGTTTGTACCATACAGCATCGTGCGCATGCATAAAATTTGTGTATGCGCAGGATAATATGCACGTACATGAATGCCTACAATAAATATGTGTATAGTAGCTCTCGAGTTGCAACAATCTGGATATATGATATTTGTAGCTTGTGAGCGTGTTTTCCATGGTGCATGTGCTTGCGTACATACGTGCAGAGAATATTATCTGGCTTTATATCCCTGTGTACGACACGGTGTTTATGGCAATGTTCAACGGCCCGCACTATTTGAAGTATGATGATTGCCAGTTCGGCCTCTGTGTAGCTGGCTTTCATTTCCTCCACTCTTCGTATCATCACGTCTATCAGCTCTCCTCCCTGTAATGTACGTGTATTCAGACATATAATTCTGTGAATATTGAGAATAATCACAACAACAGTAAACAGTCCAAAAGTCGAGATAATCAACTTCTCCGCTATACTATACACATACATACATACATACACGGCTAAGCAACATGAAGTACCAATCAAGCGTATACACCCGTGTACGGATACACATCGATGCATGCTTACCTGTATGTATAGTTTCACACATGCAAGCGCAAAGTACCAGGCGTGACGTGTCGTTCGATCTCGAACTGTCAATAACATACCAAACGCATACACCCATACATGTACAAATAAATATGTACGAACACCCATTTTGTATTTACAACCTTCAAGTACTCCATGACCAGCATGTAGTACTTGTCATTCTCGTGCAGTCCGTAAAATTTGCTTATGTTTGCATGCCTGCCAAGCACGCGTAACACCGTCACTTCGACGGCCAAGTCTTCTTCCGCATGTTGTCCTATCAAAAACGCGCATAACAATACATATATACGAACATTAGTGCATACTAGTGTACGTTTAACCTCGTGATTATACATATTTTAGCACGACAGCTAACGCACACAGATATGCGTAGGTAAGGGCACGTGCGTATTGTGCATGCGTATAAACGTGTGTAAACTGTGTGCACGAGCAATAGTATATATTGTGTAAGCTTAGATCCATGTGTTTATACATCTTTTGCAAGAATAGAGAGGCTGTATGTTGTCAAGTGGCTTGTGTGTACGTTTGCTTATATTTACGATTATGGTATGTGTAGCATCAGGAACAGTATGATTTTCGAGGATACTAAACTGCAAAGCGATCGAACTATGCTTGTGGATAAGCAATAGTAATACCTTTGCTCACGTATTTGATGGCAACTTTTTTCAGAGTTTTACGGTCCTTTGCCACACGAACGGTAGAAAAAGCACCTTTGCCAATGACACCGCCCACAATGTAAGAGTCTTCCAAGTTTCCTTTAGTGACCATATCACGGATATGCATTTTTTCTCACAAGTATGTGCGTGCGTGTACGCACGCGTCCGTCCTTATGTACGTGTGTGTGTAGTATATATCCGCGGCACAACCATTAGAGGAACGTGTGTCTGAAAAAATTGAGTTTGTATGCTTTGGTCTACCTGCTTGCGAGCTACTCGCGAACTACTGATATTAACACTTCTGAAAACACATGTTATCTTTACACTATATTGCTCAATGTACTAATACATGTGTTATATATATGCCTTTATCTTCGTGGTTCTCTACGTTCATATAAACTCGTGTACGGGTGTGCAGTCCGAACTGTGACCGTGGGAATGTACGCGTCTACATTTGAATGTACGTACATACATATACATATATATATATGACTGTTTGTGTAGTGACAGTACAATTTTGAGGTATTCACTTACGTGTTCTAGATGAGTGAGTGACTGTGAGTGTATGTGTGTGTGTGCTTGTGTATTTGTGTGTGTATTTGTGTGTGTATGTACATGTGAATGAGTGAGTGAGTGAGTATGTATATGTATGTGTGTGTGTGTGTCTGTCTACAACAAACTTTGATACAGCGAAGGCGTTACAGAAGCTTTCAATGCGACATTGATGTGTGTGGCACTAAGCCGTATAGCTCAAATGAGGAGCATCGGATGGCTGTATGGCTGTATGGCTGGTTAGCTAATTGAGTGGTTGGTTGGTTGGCTGGCTGGGTGGCTGGGTGGCTGACTGGGTGACTGACTGACTGGCTGGGTGGCTGGCTGGGTGGCGGGGGGTGGCTGGTGAGTGAATGGGTGGAAACAAAAAAAACAGAGCGAAGAAATAACATACGGACGGAATAAGGATGGACGGACAGAAGGACAGAGAGGAGCACTGACTGGCTTGTAGAATTGATTTAATTTAACCTTCTGCCAATGGATAAATTTATGATTCCTTCGAGTATATTTATATACTGACACCTTTGTCGATGTTTTTAATTTTTCAATACACTCCAGCCCGTAGTATGAATCCGATCTTCGGCTTTGAATGGTATATAAGACGGCCAATCTCTTATTGGATATTTGTTGGGTCTTTTAATGGGCCTTTTATTCTGTCGTTTGACACCCTCTTGCGGCCTGTTTGCACGTCACAGTCATATGTGTTGCGATACATCAAAAACAGTTTTCAGCAAAATCACTCGCACATACACAAACGCTTTCACTCACGTACTCACACACACATTCATATATTCATACATTCATACATATGGGAAACAATGAAATGACCGTTTTTTTTCCTACTGTACACGTCTGTGTACGAAAATAATAATTAGTGGAAGTCATTAATTCTTCGTACACATGAAAGTAAGTTATTAGAGTTCGAAGACTTTGAAGTCGACTGAATACCCAGATATTCACACACTGAGGCATAAGGAAATATCACTCATTGCATTAGACTATTTATATGTACTTCAACTATGGCTCGAGATGACAGTATAAAGGCAGAGGCTCTTCAAGCATTGGATTCCATTGACACAATAGTCAAGAACCTTGTGGCGGCTCATACGACAGATAAAACTGTTGGTCAATTTGATCGAGACGCACTTTGTCTTTGTGATGAGCTTTTTACGATTCTGAACAATGGCGTGGCCAGTGGATATTTTCACCTTGTCTCCAGTGCTTGGCGTTTCATTCAAGCACTTTCGGACAACCAAACCATTTTGATAGTAAACGGAATGCCAGGTATACCTGATCTTGGGACAGACAGATTGTCATACTATTTACACTCGCATGTGTTTCGCATATATATATATATATATATTCTGGGCTCATGGAATACCAATTGTAGTACACAAATGTAATTTTTTGTTCTATAGTCGTAGTGCTTTGTGATTACGACATCATATTTGGAATGTTAATAGGGTTAAATGTTTTGCTCTTCATGTGCTCTCTACTAAAAGTTGCTGCATGCCTCCCACATCTGCACGTATGTATTTCCTGTATGTCGTTGGTACACACGAGAGACAAGCTGAATTTCAATCGTCACTATGTCTGTTTATATTTATACCCGAAAAGAAACTGTTTATCACGTATGAAGCAATAAAAGGACTTCCCCGAATATTCGTTCTGTCATTACTACATCAACGGTCAACCCTAACACAAGCAAGCACACGTCAATCAACACCCACACCCACAGACATTTAATACTCATGTACTCCGGTTCTTCACGTACATACAGGCGCTGAGGATGAAATTGACAAGTGTCGGGCCTGGTTGCGACTCTCTCTAAATGAATGTACATTTATCGGTTTTATGGAAACAGTAAAGTCTAATATAGGGGATGTAAAAAAACACTACACAAACACGGCGTATCTTAACAAACCAGCGTTCCTCGACCGACTGATCCAGATTCTACATAAGATCTCTCACCTACATTTTAATTTCTATCCAACTCAAGCACTCATGCAAACCGATATCCCCAAAGCCAAGATCAAGTACAATCGTAAATCGGCACAGACATCTAATACTTTGAGTAGCACCACAAAGAACCCGTTCTTTCCCCCGTCTACCTCATGGAACAACACTCTTGATGACGATGTTGTGTCGGTTCGGTCTGCATCATCCCGACATCGGTCTCTGAAGTCAGCGCGGAGCCGGCAAAAGCAGGTCTCCCCTAGCAGCATTGGAAGGCCAAGTGGGCATCGTGTCGGTTCACCGTCAAGTACAGTGTTGACTTCTATACCTAGTCTCGGCAATGATAGCGTGGCGGACTTGAAGATGCTTAGTATTAGCCCAGAATGCACACGTACGAATGAAGTTACACAATTTAGAAATGGAATCGGTGATACTATAAATGAGAATTACGATCAGCTTGTAAGACGTATGGTCAAGAGAGAGTCATCCTCTGCTGTGTTGGCAATGGCGGCAATTAAGGTCACTGCACAACCGCACGCATCACCCCCGTCATGCGTGTCACCAACTCCATTTGCAGAACTGTCATCAAGAATAGAATATAACGCATCCATTCCGATACCCGAACCCACACGCACGCCCACATCTTCTCTGCAAAACAGTGCACAAGATGGGTGTTCGAACTCTACGACGGGCTTCGGTGTAGAAGCTGTGTCCGTGAAGAGTGCGAGGGATGAGACGAATGAAGCAGATACAATGAGTTTTACCAACAATGTAGTACAAAGTTTTGGCAATATTGAGAACCCAAAAACAGCCCCCGCAGAACCTCGGCCTATGCGCATGGGTGTAGTCGTGGATGGGGATGGGGATAGGGATGTGAATGGGAATGGGAATGGGAATTTGGATATATGTGCTAATGGGAATGCGGATGTGGATGCGGATGTGAATGGGAATGGGAATGGGAATTTGGATATATGTGCTAATGGGAATGCGGATGTGGATGCGGATGCGGATGTGGATGAATGTGAAGTTGGGTGCGTTAAAAGTGCCTCACTGGCACTACTGGAGTCGTCTCTTAACCCCCGGCAAAACATGTCAAAGCCAACCCAGTCTGTTATGTCACTGTACATATCCATAACACAAGACGATGCTTGCATAGTATGTCTTCAAAACATCCTTACCTCACCCACACTCATTGCCGCCATCTTGAGTAAGAACAGCCAAGCGAATATCTTAGATGGTGCTATGAACAATACTGCGAGCACTGACATGCAAACACCAACTAGTCAGAAATCACTTGGCAATTTAGTGAATAAATGTAGAAGTGGAAAAGAATCAAATATAGCCTCTTCGGCATCTCGTCGGCTGTCCACCCGTTCCAATTCAGGCGCAAGTGACGACAACAAAAGTGTGTCAAGGCGTCAGTCCGCACATCTAACACAGGGAAATGTGCGTAACAAGAACGGTTCGAATTTTACACACTCTGATAATCTAACATCGTCGATCGTACCCCCGAGTGTTCTACATGAAGGCCAAACCACTCCTTCCAAGAGAACGGGCGAGTTTGTTGAAGCGTATGCGACTACTATAGCGCCCGAGAGAGGTCTTCCACACCAAGACTATGCGTGTGCTGACCCCGACTGTGATCGAGCTTTAGGCCCGGGTACCGTTAATGAGCCACACGTATGCAGGTTGACTGGTTTATACTTTTGTATCGAATGTATGAGCACTGATAGACATGTCATACCCGCGCGAGTTTTGTTGAACTGGGACTGCAAAACATACCCGGTGGCCTCTTATGTAGTGTCCGAATTATCTTTCTTCCGCGAACTCCCAATCGTTGACTTGACCGTGGTCAACCCACATCTGCTGTCGCACGTCCCGGAATTAAGACGCGCGGAGCGCATGCGCGAAAAGCTTTGTATGGTTGTAGAATTTGTCTTGACATGTCGTAGGGAAAATGTGTCCGCTCTCCTTGAGAAAGTTGGCCCCCTCAGACAACATCTTATAGACCCACTTCATCTGTATTCTCTCAATGATCTGGTTCTTGCCAGTCAACTTCGATTGGACACTATTCTGCAAGATTTGTTTAATTGGTGTGAGAAACACGTGATGGGATGTACACTCTGTTCTCAAAAAGGATCATACTGTGAGTTTTGCCACTCCGACGGTATTATGTATCCGTTCCATATCAGTAAGACCGTCTCTTGTCCTGAGTGTCATTCATTGGCGCATGCAGCTTGTTTTGTTACAAAGCCATGTCCGAAGTGTTTGCGTATCGCTAAAGTCGCCGAACAAAAGGCAAAGAGAGAGGCCAGAGCGAAAGCACGGGCGGAAAGTTTAAAGGTGTCTTTGATCGAATCGCACTGATGAACATTGCAGTATGGTCGGCTAGCTACACATGCACATACATCTGTACTCGCGCATGCACCCACGCTACATAATTTTATACATACATAAAATATGCTTCACTTTTTGCTAGAACCTGTCTCGGAATTCGAACAACCATAGTATTCGTATGCACACAATGCTCGTCTTGGTACACAATCGTGGCCTTTCATTTCTGTCAGCTATTATTTTGAAAAACTGAAGGATGTCGAGCCAAGCAGTCTTTGTGAGATAATTTTGCATATTCTGTAACGAATAGAACACCAATATTTCTCGCTGTACTCTTGATCAACCTGTTCATCTAATTTATGAGAGTAAAAACATGTAGAATTTGCAATTTCTAAAAATGAATTTATGTAAGATAATCACTTGAAACAGATTAACAGTGTAGCTTGAAGAATTGAAGAATAATATTTGTTAGACACTGTACCAGCAGCTCTAGGCATAATGTGATCATTAGTAATGGATTAATACTTACGATGGCGCACATGTAAGATGAACTCTTAGTAGAAGTAGTAGCACTAGTAGTGGACATAGTAAGCAATGTTTGGTAGAGAGTAGTGCTTGGCAGAAGTAGTAGTACTTGTAGTGGGCATAATAAGCAGTGAGCGGTGGTACATGGTAGAAAATGTTCGTGTCAAAGTACAAATGTCAATATGACAGGTGTCAACAAGTGGCCTGTCACGTCAATGACACACACAGACCACACGAACTATCCCCAAAAACATAAACTACACACGCGAACTACCTCATCAGCACAAGCAAGAACTCAGCAGCATAACAACAGCGTCCGCAGACACTCAGCTCACTCTCTCTATATCTCCTTACGCACACATACATATATATATATTACCCGAATTTCACACACGTACCCGCGTACGTATGTGCATGGAATTGTGGGGGCGTGTACATATGGAAAAATGCGTTCGCAAATGAAAGTTTCGCGTAGATGCTGAAGTTCGCTTTGATCACTATGAATTGAGAACTTAATTTTACATTCATATACGCGTGCGAACGGACCCAAGGGCGTATCTATATGAGAACGCAATTAATTATGGAGGTGTTATCCAATATTCTTTCCAAGTCCATCAAGTCGACATTGTTGATGCGCTCATCTGGGAGTGTGCAGTCATCGTGCTTGGTGCACACACACATCTGTCGTCCCATAATCACACACTCACGTACGTACACTTATAGTCAAGCACATGATTTCAACCGATTCAGACCTGAAGTGCAGCGAGTCTCTTTATTGATACAAAATAGCAGAACACGAACATATCCGTTATGTGCATATGCGCGTCACGTTCACAGAAGTACTCGTCTTGTTCACAATCGTTTACTGAAACCAAACACTCGCAAGAGACCAGAGTGGCAAGAGAACCCACATCAACAAGCATGCCTCGTATATCAGCCACAGAGACAGCACAGCCCCCGTGCTAATGAACGCCAAAAATATTTTAAGTTCGCATGCAAGGCGAAAAGAAGACGTTCATCAAATCGGCATCGACACCTGTTATCTACATCTCTGGAGGCAACATTTAGGTCGCCTACGATCTTCGCTGATAAAGGTGCACTTTCATCTACCCTGGTGCCATATGTAGCATATTTACGTTTTGCCGTGCCGCGAGTTGGAAGTGAGATTGGTAGCTCGGGGAGTCCCAAGAGTTTCATTCGCCCACGATATTTTTCAACTGCGCGAAATGTGAAGAGTGTGCATAAAATGAACAGTAGCACTCCAGTATCTTCTATACCAGTTGATACGTCTTCTCATACTACGAGCCATGGAGTCGATGGGAGTGCTGGGTGCATGACGGCAGGAATGGCTGACAGTGTTAGTGCAAGTGCAACACTCACATTGGAAGCGTCGCACCGACGTGCATACGAACAATTTGAAGACGAGTACTTGGTTAAAAAGGTTTACAGTGCGCTTCCCGCTCAATCACGTCTTAATAGGTCGTTTCATCTTCCATTGACTACATTTGATGTCTGGGATGAGTCGCTTGCTGGGCCAATACCCCCGCAATACACATCACGTGATGCGGTACAAATTGTAACCTTTGATTATACACCTAGAGATGCAGTGATCGAGGACGAATTTGTTCTGCCAGAAGATACCGCGCACACACATGTATATGAGCTCGAGGCGGAGAAAAGCCCCGACGCATACCCAGACGTAAACACAAATGTGCACTCACTTGTCCGTGACGAGAGCGTGGTGGTCGGTGAGAATGTCGATGTTGTTAATGTTGTAGATACGCAAAAACATGAACACTGGCCTGCCAGTATGGATAGGGTGCACATGGGAGAGACGATTACATTGGAATACTTCGAACAAACACTGAACGATCTTTTAAGTCAGGATGAGATTGACTCACAAAGCGTATCAGATATTATTGCGACAAGCTTGTCACCTGCTCTTGAGATGTCTGATGAGGATAGAAGTCAGTTGGCTGTTAAATTAGTTAAATTGTTTAGAAACAAGGAAGGGGCGGCCATTCCGGACCACTTATTCCCCGCAATTGCACATGCCGCCGTTTTAGGAAATATGGATGGTATGTATTTTATCTACTCTTCGTGTTTCGCATACATACGTTCACGTGACATTTATACATATATTTATTATTATTAATGACTAGTATCCACCTATTGATTCAGCGTAGTTTGTTTGTGACGAACAAAGAGGTAGTCATCTCGTTTTGTTACTTTGAGGCATTGCAAAGCGCCCTCGTTATGCAACATATGCACCGAATATATATACATATGTTTATGTATCTGTGTATGTATGCATGTGTTTCGTGTTGTGTATCTGACAGACTAAGCCCACACGCACACGCACATGTCATTTATGAGTACTCTCGTACAACGATATCATATACTACTATCATGTGTTAAATTTATATATACTCGCGTAAATTCATGAATTACGTCATGGCTTAGTATTGCTATATGTCTAATTTATAGTAGGACGTGCAAACTATGACAATAACGGTTTTGGGGCAACAATGAACTGGTTGTTTTATTGTTACTGTAATAAGTTTATATTTGTTTATGTTTGTGTTACACATTTCGTTGTCTATTTTAACAGTTTTGTATAACAATGTTACACTATTGACTAGGGTTCGTTCCGAAAAAGTTTTTCTTACAAATGGTGAAGAGTGGAACATTGGTCACAAACGAAATTTTGTCTACCATGTTGGACGTATATCTACAACACTTGCGATTCGCGGAAGCTACTGAGCTCATACGACAGGTGATTTCGTATTACACACGGACACGGCCGTGCGTACATATGTACATAAATATTCTCTCTCATGTACACCCACACCCACACCCACCACCCACTACCCATCACCCATCACCCACCACCACGCACACGCACATGTGCATGCACACTAACACGCGCACGCACACTCACACTCACACGCACACGCACACGCACACTCGCATGCGCCTCACTTATAGATACGCCAATGTAAACAGGGTAATGGGAACACATAGGCACTCGTATCCACACGTTATCATGTGCACAGCATAGAACACAAAATTTCTCACACACTCTCTCTATTAAATATCTACACATATTGTATACAGGCAAAATGGTTTGATGTACATGCCACTATGGATGACTATCTTTTCGCCCTTAGTGTAACCCGAGAGCATGGAACATATGAGGGTGCAAAAGCATCCGGAGTCGCAATGTATGAACAAGCTAGGCAGATGAATAATCGTGTATACCAATCGACACCCACGTCCGACCCTCCCGTAGCCACGCCCTTCTCCACACCCACTTCCAGCGAGTTCACACCCAGTGAGGGCGTTGATGAGATGTCTCAGCTGTTCTTAGATGACGCTCCAGTCAGTGGTACATATGTACATGTTTATGTAATATATATGAAGTGACATGCATTGCGTGCACAAGTTTTATACAGCACAAACACAACACCCACATACAAGCACACATCTTCCTAGAAAGAGAGAATGTTGATTAATTTACATACATGTATATATGGGTATGTTCGCGTACACCAAGATTTCATATGGGACAGTTCGTACCATAGTTAACTCTATGTATTGTGTTTTGTGTTGACAACAGAAACTCTTCAAGTGATATTATATGTATTTATATATCGTATCTCTCTCTCATGGTGTTCTTGTTCACACCTTACATATATTCTTCTATGATACACTCGTTTTCATGCGTGTGCACGAAAGTTTTCGCAATCACACACACACACACACATACACACCGTTTTACTGTTAGACATGAATGTAGAACGAGCACCACCTGCTAATGTAGATGACTTCAAACTACCTCCCTCGGCGTACGCGGATGTTCTTTCGTTGTGTGCGGATACGGGCGATCATCACCGGTCCGAGAATGTTGTCGCACAGATGGAAAATGATGGTGTCAATATGTCATACGAGGTATGTTTTGGTACACAGATTCATCGACCTTGCATCCGTATGTACATGTGTACGTCTGTGTGGTTTACTGAATTGTAAATGGATGTGTGTTCTTCTAATTGACATTCTCACTAATTCGAAGGGTCGCACCGTCTATTATAGTGAACATGAAGAGTTACGCTCACGTAGAGGTACATTAGAACGCGAAGCTTAAGCATGCGGCCTAGTTAGATTGAAGTCTCAAACACATACGCAAGCATACATGGTACTTAAGAGCTGCTCAGCGTGTCGTCTTCATGTCTTGAATGCCGACTGGCGCATACCGTACATCTACATGGTACACTTACGCTAACACATACGACACATATGAATATATTGGAATATATTTCTTACACCAATAGGTGCTTGAAGAGTTGCTGAGACTTCATGTAGGACTAACGGCTCCTTTAGCTGGATTTGATATCATTGAAAGAGGACGGTCAATGGGATTAAGGCCATCTGTAGATATGTTCAATGCAATGCTTAGCGTGTATACCGCGCTCAACGACAGTAAGTGTGCTTCGCTTGTGTGCGTGTGTATACCATGTATGGGTGTGTGCGTGTAGTTGTGTGCCTGTGGAAGTGTGAATGTGAATGTGCTAAAGTACATACGAAATGGTGAAATAACTGCACTCGCTTGTCCGGTTTCTGGGCTGTAAGCTTCCTTGCGTATAATCTATCAGGGACATGTACGCTATGATGGCGTACGCACAATTTGTCACCTCACCCATTTCTATACCGTACACAAGTAAAACTCTATATCACCAATTATAACAGCTAAGAAAGTGGAATATATTCTTAATGGCATGCAAACTGACGGAGTTGAGCTGAATGTTGTCTCGCACAACCTTCTACTAGGCATGAGCTGTAGAAATGGAGACGTACAACAAGCATGGGAGATCATAAGACAACAGGTACAAATACATGCCAATCATCACAAGTTTATTCACGTACATATACCGACATGTGCGTAAAACCGAGACATGCGACAATTCGGGCCATCCGAGCATCATTTAGTTCTCCTTGTCGATAGTGCATAAAACACACACTCTTGTTCATTATCTCAAATTATGTTGGATTTATTCGATAGGCACTATCTTATTCTAGACTGTGAATCATGGTGCGATCAATGTTCGTGCTCACAATCCTAGACCAGCAAACACACATATATGTGCGTATTTTCATATAATTTTTGTATAAACCCGTTGCACGCTTTTGTAGTGAATCCTGTAGATTGTTCTCACATTACTATACACATAGAATTACCATATTGATTGGTACTATGAGTTTTATGTGTATCCTCCTAGAAATACGTTCACACTCAACTCTCTTTATTGGAATATCTTTATTATTGCCTCGTACTAGAATATGAATGGACAAGCGAGCCATATTGGCTTTCTTGAGCTTGTAATGTACTACTTCCAGGCCGAACAGCATCAAATAGTTATGGAAGTGTTAGAAGAAATGGTTCGAATGGTAAGTACCTTTGTGACTGAGTATGTGATTGTGTGTATGAATCGGAGAATTAGTATGCGAGTGTATATATACTTGCCTATAACTCTACATATACTGATTTAAAGTAACGAAACTGCTGTAGCATACACGCGCCTCGCAAAAATGAAATACATAACAAGTACACTTTCCGATGTGTCTTGAGTTACAGTTTTTCTCATAGAATGTGGTGCAGTTATCCTACTTGAAGTAGTCGGGCACACACACAATTATATATGTTGTATGGTAAAATCACATACCTCACTCACGCTCGAACTCATAAACCAACAGAATACCCCATACGACACCCTTTTTCCGTCATATCTGGTTGCCCTATACCAAGATCATCGGCCAGCCAGTGGAACTGTTGATCAAAATGTGTTTGAGCAGCAACTCAGAATATGGCAATTCCTGACCAAAAATGACTATGAGATTGATAATGTGGCATCCCAGCTGTTCATATTACCGTCCATAGTTGCGCGTGATGTATCCAAGACTATGAATTATATTACGGTATGTGCGTGCGTATGTTTGCACGCAGTTGTGTATATGTTTGAACACCCGAATACGAACGCACACAAATATATAAAGGAGGCAGAATCTCAAGAGGGAAAGACTATACGTCGATGTGTGATTATATTTATCGCTTAAAATCCATGCCTGTAAATGTATTTTCCACAATCACATATGCAAATCACTCATATACGACTGCAGAAACTCGAGGCCAATAATGTGCCGATAGATGAACACATGATAAGCTTGCTTGTCGATGGGTGTGTGAGTGAGTCTCGCTCCGATTTGACTCGTCGTGTCATTGAGATTGCCGACAGGGTGGGCCAGCCGATATCGGAACAAAACTACAACACAATGCTACATATGTGTATACGTGCAAAAGAACTTAATGACGTGGCCTTTGTGTTGAACACAATGCAGGTATCATAATATTGCTTGTGTGGCAGTATTTACCGTTTGCTTACGCAGAATAGATGCGTTTGAGCAAGCGAAATAAATGTGGCCTTTTGTTTGAAGATAAAAATTGTATGGACGTTATAAATATATCTGCATATGGATGTGTACGTGTGCATGCGCGTGAGTGAGTGAGTGTGCATGTGTGTGTGTGCGCGTTCATGTGTGCATGTGTTTAGCTCACATCGACATCTGGTTTTTTCATATGAGAAAAAGAAAATATATCAATTTTTCTTATTTATGCGAGCAAATTTTCATTTCAATTCGTATAGCCAAAGATTGCGAAAATACCACTAACTAGAAACGTAAAAAAATCATGGACTCGATAGGGCATACGCGCACACCAACACAAAGGCATACATCTAAGCGAGAGTATGGCCACGTTCTCATATACAAACACACACATGTATATATCTGTGTAACACACCTCCATATAAATACGCAGGAACGTCACCTGAAGGTACACCAGGCAAAGGAACTAAGCCTCTTGAACCTTTATTTGCGATCCAGTGGTCCAAAGTACACTAACGCAAGTATGAGTCTGATAGAGAGGCTACAAGACAATCGAGTTATAATAGAGAAATCCCAGTATGAACAACTGGCTGTTCGTTTGGGCATGGTATGTTCATGTGCATAAAGTGATTTGCATTATGGCATATCATATAGATGAGGTCTGCGTTCATGTTTTATCTTTAGCAACGTGTACAAACAATCCACCTATTCATTTAGTCCACAATATGTCTGGTATGGTGAGACTACAACTATTACTACAATATTTCGCACGCTCAAACATCCAAATATTCGCAACAACTCATCATCACACGGATGATAAACATAGACCGCTCCTTCTCACCGTCTTGATAAAAATACGTACAACCATGCGTACGTTGACAGCCATACACTTACAGCCAAATGCATTCCCCTGCCGATTATTACATTGTGTGAACGGACAATGCTGAGACCGAGATGATAGTTATTCACAATTGCAAAGACAAATATGTAGCCGAGCACATAAAAAGTGGAAATCATATTAAAAATTGGTTCTTGTTCTATGCAATCACTCTTCTGCAGGATGGACGCACTGAAAATGCTGTGGATGTGATCAACACTATGAAATCGCACGGGTTTGACCCCTCGGATACATATACTGCTGTGGTCCAGGCCTTACTGTCTAAGAACAACGTGGATGGAGCTGTACTTATGCTAAGGTCTATATATATATGTGCTTGGGTGCAAGTGTTTGTGCTTATCTTGGGTGCCAGTGTTTGTGTTTATGTGCTTGTATTCATGGGGTATTTAGGGTTTAGAAATACTACATGCTATCAGTGATTGGAGATGTCTGTGATACATACAGATATATACTACACTCAATTTCCGTGTTTATTTGTGCATGACTGTCTGTTATGCATGTACATACATTCATATATACGTATGTCCGCACATCTCCATCCATCCATCCATCCATCCACACGTACACATTATTCAGGCATACATATATATATAAGTACATACCCGTGTGCAATATTTACACACGCACATTAATATACAGGTCATGCATGCGGGACAAAGGCAACAAGACTCGAACAATCTTGGACATCGTCCTGGAAAGATTACGAACCGACAACGAAACTGCAATCATGCAATCATTGCTTGCGGAGGTATACTACCCTCGCGCACTCATGCGTTGCGATTATATGCGTTTCTGTTTATGTCGCAGATATTGACAAATGTGAAGGAACTGAATCTTCCTGGCTGTCCTCTCTCGGTTGTGTATATGCACTCAATTGCATGTAGGTATGGAATATGAATACATATATACATGTAAGATAATCATTGTTTGATTGCTGTATATTTCTATCACGTAAGGTATGGGCTATCTCTGACGTGAGAACGCCTGCTACATTGAGAGCGCTCCCATCCGTTCTGGCACATGCGTCTCGTGAAGGTGTGTTTCATCATCAGTATATGGTCACTCGTGCTATCAATTTGCATTACTCGAGTTCATTGTTGTACAAAACGTAGATATACCTTAGACATATACAACTGTATCATGCGTTCTCATAGTCACCCATACTGGTCACCAGTAAATTTAATGTAACGCTCATGTTACATTTTGTCTTAGGATGCTAACGACCACACAATGCTCTTGTGCTCACATTTATATACGTTCCTACATTAATACATATATGCGTAGGCACATACGATGAAATGCTGGCTATAACCAAACGCATGGACGAAAGTCTTCTAAGTAGAGCCTCTACTGAGGATCCACTATGTCGCATGTTCCTACGTTTAAGTAATTCGTCTACCAACCCCGACGGAGGGACTGTGCGTAGAATAGCAGATGAAAAAGCGTTCAAATACCTACAGGAAACTTGGCGTAAATACTCAAACTTACACCTGACTTCTCTTTCCAAAAGCATTGAACAAGCCGAAGGCGAACTCGTATCTGTGCTTAAAACTAGCGCAAATGATGCTGCACGTGAGTGTGTATTAAGATTGTGGACTGAGAATGTGAATGTGGACTCTACCATACTGAATGTTGTCTCTCATATAAACGAGAGCAAAAAAGACTTACTGATGGTATGTGCATGTATATAATATTTGTACTTGTACACATAAGCGAATATAATTCCATGTATTTATTACGTACAGAGAACTGTCAAAAGGTGGGAGACCCTCTTACATGCCCGTATGTAATGCTTATGGGACTGCATGTTCTGTGGACTCAGTGTGTTTAATATGGCCTTCAAATGGGCGAGAATTGTTCATTTTCAGTGGTTTATGCCAGAATATATATGTAAATATATATGTTACCGAGTTCATGAGCTTTGTCGTTGGAGATTATTAATTGGACCTTTTCGTGCTTTTAACTATTTTGCATTATAAGAACACTCCTCTATATAATCAATGAGACAGACAGCTTCATATGTAATAATATAACTGTCATGAATAGTTGGGTGAGGATGGTTTGCAGGTCATTATGTATGGTTGTTCTTTCGTCGTATGTGTGCGTGTGTGACGTGGGTGCGTGGGCGTGTTTGTGTATTCATGTAAACGTATGTGCATATGTACATGTGTGTATTTATGTGTATTCTGTGTTCGATGCTTGTATGTTAAATATGTATGCAATCGGATGTATTGCATAGTATTCCGTTTACAATAACAACATGTTTGCGCTATTTCGTATAATATCATTCTCCTACATATTGCACACGTACATCACACAAGCACAGCATACTCGCAGACCTGCACATACATACATACACGCACCCTACGAACGTACGTACGTACGCACACACATAATCACATACGCACGCACTTACATACGCTTATTATTTTCATAACGCAGCCGACTATAAATATGTGCGAGGATCTATCGTCTAAGAACCATTTTCTTCTCGAGCCTTCCATCTACATGCACCTCCTCAAGGCGTCAGTCCAGCATGGTGCTTGTGACGGTACGCAAGTATTGGTAAATCGGTTTGCAAACATGGGCTTCACTACGGTATGTATTGTAATTTTCATTTGAATGTGCTCTTGCTGTTGATAGCTTTGTAGATAATCGTGTGTTTACGTAGGAATGGTTTTGGGAACGAATGTATGCAATTATACGAGTACATGAATATGCTTTTATAGTTAATTATATTTATGCATTCAATACTGTATATTATTCGACATTGGCCACGTGTTGATACAACCGAATACAAACGTCATAGTATGATGTGCATGTACCTCCTGAAGATGTCCTTAAACGCATTTGGTACAGACAGGCAACGATTTAGTCTGTATTCTTTTTTTTTTTGTGACCCTTCTGGTGTGTGTTTGTGATATCAATGCATGTTCTAAATGCCATTATGAGTTAGACCTCATTATTCACTTCCTTCTCTCCAAGACTCGCTGGCATGTAATTTAACAATATACTATTAGCTCAACAAGAGTATGCATTCCTGTGCAATTAGGTTTGATTGATTAAAACATGCGTCATTTAACTGCAGCAGTGTGTGAGTGTTTCGTTTAGTAGTTTTAACTTTGTTTTCTTCGTCGTCATTCTGCTTGTCGTGTTTCTGAAAACTTGTTTGACGTTGCCCTTACAGCACGCCAATATATCTGGATCACGCACAAATATACTTAGTAGTCAAAACCTATGTTTTAATTGTTCAGGTTCGGCACAAAGACAAAGTCACGCCATTGTTAGGCCAAGTTGCTTTATCCAACATACAGGCAGAAAACTTTGACACCGCCGGTATGTTCAAAGCCGCCACGTAAGCATGCACGCATAGTACGTGTACACAAGTATGAACGTTTGTTCACACTGAAGGACGTTGAATTTCATGCTCACAATAACACCAAATACATGAATTCACACATGCGATAGTGTGATATGCACACAACAAATATCGACTGTATGATATACTGTCTATTGCTCAAATTGAATATATTGTATACGTGACCTGCATGTGTCAATACATGTTTTGTATCCACGTATACTGTTTATACATTAAACTTATGTGCACAATGATTTACACATTAACACACAACTACAACAAAACAGAGCAACTGCTAAACGAGCTGATACCGAATACGTCCATTTCGGGAGATTGGCTTTTGTCTACGCAATTGTCTATTCACAAAAGGAGGAGAGAGAAGGGTATAAAACCAAATTTAGAAGCTGTGCTCCAAACCATCGAAAACCGCAGGGATACATTAAAGCCCCATGTGCTCATGCGAGTGATTGAGATGGCAGTGTCTGAGTCTCTGTTTGACGAGGCTAGTCATGTGTGGAATTTACTTCGTAGTGCGAAGAGCTATTCTAGCGATAACTTTGCTGCTGCGCAGGTGTGTATGCTCTTATGTATGAGAAGTGTGAGTCTATCTATTATACCATATGGGAGGAGTGTTCGCACTTGATGAACACATACCATTGCATTGATAAATTGATACAACATATCAGACAATGAGAAAGATGATTACTTTTTGTTATGTAATTTTGTGTTATTCAGTCTATTTATTTGTATTCTATTTCTGTTTTTGTATTATTCTGTATCATTCAATTACTATGAATACGTATAGAACTTTCTAAGTGGAGCCTTCCCCAATCTGTATGACGACATACTGCTCGGGCGTGTTGGAGAGGATATGATTAACTTTCTAGTGGCGATTGGTGCATATACACCGGAGCTTGGGCGTGTACATAAAATGCGAAGATACGTTTTCAAGCAGGACCTAGGTGCACTAAGTGAAATGTTGGCTGATGAGACAACGGCAGAGAAACTCGAGTGCTTCCGTCAAGTATGTATATAGTTGTACAATCGCGCGTATCCATGCACAAAACTCCACATATACGCATCCCGGTAAAAGCATCTATTTATGTATTCATACGAACATATACGCACATGTTCATACACATATGCATACACATGACCCTTTCACGAATAACGTTGATATATCGAATCAAGTCAGCAAGAAGTCTAGCTTTGTTACCTTCGTACACACGACACTTCGAATGTACTCAGGTTATAAAACAAATCAGCAACAAGTCGAGCTTTGTTAACTTGTGTGGTGTATACATGTTCATATATTGCTGTTTTCGCTAATGCACAAAATATTTTATTACGGTGACAGATTGTCTTTACAGGTCCTATGCCAAACCCCGCAAACGTGCTAACAGCGATGGCGAGATTAAAAGTTCACCCGGAACCAAAGGTTTTCCATCATTTCATCCTCCACTACGCGCGGTAAGTAACCATAGACTTACTGCAAAGAAAACATGGACATGCAGTCAAATATGAACACCACTCTGCAATACGATGCAAAAATCTGCTCTACGATGGTAACAGGAAGGTGCAAGATGTGCGGGATTTGTTCGCCGTTTTATCCACTCCACCGTTGTATTGTATGGGCATACACTTACATGTACATAATTTATCCATGTACCCTCGCCCCAACTTAGGCATGCTCTGCACGGCTACGTTCAAACAGCTTATATGCTATTAGTAGTACTCATTTATGACCAATACTTACACATACGTTATACATGCATACACATACACACGCACACGTAGGTACAGAATACGTATTCGACTATGCTCATCATTCATCCAAACGCAATGCACATATATATATTTGTGCGCATGTGCTCTTACTTGTCTGTTTATATAGGAATAAGAACGTGCCGACGACGATGGAGCTTTTTCGATTCGCTGAAGAATCGAAGATATTCTTGTATAAACCCACATACACTCGTGTACTTGACACTTGGCTCACGGTATGTCTTTTTAAAGTCTCAGTGTCATATGCATAGATGTACAGATAGAAAGTTGCATAATAGGATGGTTCTGCACATACCTATACTTTCATAATGACAACTTTCAGTATGTTCTTGTTTCAATGCATTTTGTCCTTTCTAATCGACGACATCGACGTGTACATATACTGATGTGTGTCACATTTGTTTTTATTATCAAAACATATACATCGATACATAAGTATATGTATATATTGAAAATAACGGGATGCACATTTTTTGTTTCTTACCGCAGATGGTTCGAGAGAGCAAAGATGGATACTTCGTTGAGACAGTAATCAAATCTGCCTTCTCACTGTTATGTACTCACGGTGTTCTGATTCCTTATACTCGCATTCTAACCATGTGTGTTCATGCAAAGGTATGATATATATGTATTCGTTCATAAACAAGCCGTTTGTGCGTATGCAGTCTTATGTGTTTGTTTTACTAGTGCTTATGCATGTGTATGTGTTAAATGTAGACATGTGTATTCATGTGCGTATATTTGTACAGGTGCGTGTAGCGATATATCAGGGAAGGTCGTTTAGACAATCCATGCGTTTTGCTGTTATTTACATGTTTTACGATATAGTTCAGATAAATAGAAAGCACATTACAGATTTACGATCTACCTTTACCTTTCACATTTGATACCGATGGCGGTGCTGTTAGTTTCCCACTGTGTTCACTTACATCTGTTTAAGCGAACCATATTTTAACTACGATTTACAGAACGCAGAAATGGGAGTAAGGGTTGTTGGTCAATTGCATAAGACTGGTGTAACAATGTCAGAGCTCGGTGAGAAACTCTATCTACGGCTTCTAATTGAAACGGTACCACATTTGTGTACTGTGTGTGTAATATTTAAGAGGGCGTGTGTGTATGAGCTGATAAATATCATAGTCGTATTCGTGAATGTTGACTAGGTGAACTACTGCTAATCCAAACTATTGCAGAATCCCTGTGGCAAGTGTACATATAATGTGGGTGTGCCCTCTCTCCATGTATGTATATATACACGTATTTACGTGTTCATGTTCGTTTACCCTTTTACCCATTCAATTTCTCAACTTATATTGTACGTAGGGGCAATATTCCGGAGCCTGGGATCACTATAAGCAGTACGCGCAAAAAACATTGCCACACAAAGAGGCCGTAGAGGTATATGTTGTTTTTTGTATGTTCTCTGTTTTTCTTTATATAGTTGCATATGTGTTTGAGTACGTCCATCCTCATGGGTGTATTTTTCTTGGCCAAAATTTCAGTGTGTATTTTCTCGAAATTGTTTGCAAACCTACACGAGACGAATGGCTGACTGTGGATGAGAAAAGTGTGTACGCGCGTGTGTTTGTGTGTCTGTGTGTATTATACGCACACACACACAAAATCAAAATAAATCACGTACAGGCACGTTTTATATGTTGAGCACTTCCGTTGGGCGCACAGACAACAGTACATATGCCACTTACGCATTTGATACAGCTAAGTGAGCCAGCATTCATATATATACACGCATGGTCAAGCGTACACAATGTATTGAAACGTAGAATCTCTTGTTATGCAGTATTATATACATTTACATATTTCATACTTCCAAAGCTTCATACTTCCCAACACAACGAAGGCATAGCATCAAATTTATACGTATTGTAGTTCATACGTTGTATATTTGATCGTATTTCTTGTTTCCAGTGTACACCAATACAACGAATATATATCCGTTACCCACTGTGCGTACACCAAACATGCATTGATATGTATATATACAACATCATGCTTGCATATACACGTACAGGTACGATGTGTGCTTATTCGTCATTTCTTGGTAAGTAATGATACTATAAGGGCCTCTGAGGTATTTACATCACTTGAGGCCAATGGTGTGGAGTTTGAGACCGTGGCACAACAGCTTATGTCAAACACCATCGCACTCGCAGTTGACCGCTCTTTGTAAGTTCATTTTCATGTTAACAGTTTGTACGTGTGTGTACATGCGAGCGTATGTATTTGCTCGGACTGTACTTGTATGCCTGATATACACGGTACATAAGTACAAGTATTTAATAGAGATTTTTAGAATAGCTGGATGCACGCCTCGAGCGCGTGAAAGTTGTACTTGTCAAGTATTTCTATAAGGACTGCTATTTGCTGTATTTGTAATGTTTTTTAGGTGTCACAACTTTGTATAGCTTCGCTAGTTTGTATGCATATGATATAAGCCAAGTGTATATTGCTGTTGGTGTATGTAGTGTTCCCTCTGTTTTATTACTACCCATCATATTGACGTGTCGCCTCGTTCATCGAATAATTGCAACCGTCTACGACGTGTATATTCTTTGATTGTGTCTGCAGGTTCCGATCTTCTCAGCACTCACCATTTGTAATACCCAACGCCCCGAGCCCAGTTAGACCAATATAAATAATCCTAATCGATGTAGGTTTTGGTACCGCGCACCTATCTTCCCATACGTACATAGATACAACAGCACAATATTTTGTGAGCACACTCGTATGTGCATACGCTGAAACCAGCTCATGGCAAAGGTCCTTTACATGCATGCACATACAACAGTCATGTATCATGTATATACTATACTATACTGTATACACGGATTGTCAACAATAACAGGCCACGGGAACACTACCGCAACATGCATGAACGAGCGCGTACTTTCATATGTACATACAAAAGGCGAGCTCTGGGCGTATACTACAAGCCTATCAGATTGGAAATTGCAGTCTACTTTCGGCTGAGGGAATCACTTAGTAATAATGTATAAAACAAACTTGATTTTCGTATAGTTCGGTCTCTATTTTCCCAGTCCTACGTCTACAACGTGACTATTTACATCCATTTGTCGTCTCTTGAGTGTGACTGATCCCACACAAAGCTGGTATCCATAACACATTGACGCAACACATGCCTTAAATGTGTTCATCAGACGCCACGTGAGCAAGAGATTCTCATCATGTTTCATTTTTTTATTGAGACTATTTAACACTATTACAAACGCGCGACACTGAACGATTAACTCAACAAAGATGAAGTGGTCATTACACGTGCATGACCAAACGCTTTTGTCAGTCGAATTGATACCAGATCTCACTCAACTACACAAGTTTGACGTCAAAAGCTTAAGACTATTGTTACGAGCTTTGTTCGAGAAGATCAGAATTGAACTGCACACTTTTGCAGATATGATACAGGGTGATGGATGGGAGTTCTATGACGTTCATATAATTTTATAGGCTAGTATATTATCTATAAGTTTAAATACTACAATTGCGGCATTCACAGATAAAACATACAGTGGGATCACGATAAGTCACGTACTACTTACAGCTGTCACTTCTGAGCACGAACAACTGTCATCAACAACCGAACGGGATCAAATTCTAGGGAACACATTGCATTAAGATCACACATGGTGCGTGCGTGTATTTAAGAGGAACTCCCCGCCATTTCGGCCGCATCTCGCAGATCGCTTTGTTTAGTCGCATACACACGAAATCCCTGCTCACCACAGAGAAAAAGTGGGACGAGGACGGTTGTTTACCGTTTAATTTTGACTAGGGCATTAAATAAGAACCGAAGAGGTTGCAATCACTATTAGAAATACAGCAGTGTACGTTCGGTGCAACACTTTCATGTCCAACGTCTTGTCTTACATTGCAACCGTGTAATTGTGTTGAGCGATGAATGCCCCATACTGTACTTACATTCGCCTCCTCAAAAGAAATGCCATTCCCATTACGCAAGACACAGATAAAAGCGTTAGAAATGCAAAATTCGTATCCTGTGCACGACGCATCCTTGTAACACTACCAGAGTCGTAGAACAAGAATCTTCTCTGTGCGTTTGCTTCTAATACGACAACCCTGTCTTTCATTAAGTCGATATCTTCTGTGACTCTTAAGCTGTTGTTCTCCAACGTCTCCTGTTGCTTGCGAACTTTTTCTATTGACTCGCCAGTATCGTTGGCTACCGATACCAGATATTCAATCTTATCTAAGAGCTCATTAGGAGTTGGGTCTGTGGTAAATGTGGACTATATATGTAGCAGTTATATACATATGTACAAGTTAATACTTCCCATCCTTTCTCGAGCTAGCCGTGTGAGCATCTCTTTGTGTAAGATAATGACCACAAATTACTTCCCAAGGCAAATCATAATACATCACAATAGAGAGGTGCATTGAGTGGCTTACGCCTATTACGAAACCAGCTCATGGCAAAGGTCCTTTACATGCATGCACATACAGCAGTCATGTATCATGTATATACTATACTATTCTGTATACACGGATTGTCAACAATAACAGGCCACGGGAACACTACCACAACATGCACGAACGAGCGCGTACTTTCATATGTACATACAAAAGGCGAGCTCTTGGCGTATACTACATGCCTATCAGATTGGAAATTGCAGTATACCCGAGTGCACATACAGTATGTATATAAAACAAAAGTTTGATGTTAAGCGATCGCCATACCTCCATGAAATGCTTCTGCATGTCTTCTAAATGTTGACGGCTCATACTAGACGACTCATCATAACCACTGACATAAATCTCACGCTGCAGCTTTGTTTTCAGACGCAACCAGGATTCCACTCTGTGAGCTTTGTCTACATCAGCGGTATCTGCTACAATAGTGTCTTCGCACGCTCTTGCTGAATGTGCTTCGGTGTATGGGATATATATATTTGGAATTTCATTGCTCTGTGATGCGTTGAAACCGTCGCATTCAACGAGAAACTGACTATAACCCAAGAGGAAGTTTGCAATATCATCTCTGTTATGCTCCACTGCAACGTTGTATGATGACAACAGAGATGGACAATTCTGTAGACGACAACTCCACTCAACTAAAAGACGTACAACATCTGTGTGACCTAGGTTAGAAAAGTACATTGGCTGGGCCGGTGAATAATTAGACAGTATACTCGATTTCTAATATGTACTAACATAACCCTTGTATTCCAGGTACTTGATCAAACGAACATTTCTTGTACGTACTGCTGGAAATGGTATACGTTTACACACCTAAACGCACTGCTACATGTATGCACGGTTCACCGGCACTATTCCTTATGCTCAAGTCGGAACCTACGTATTCGAGATACAAAATCAAACGAACATTTCCTGTACGTACTGCTGCAAATAGTAAAGTTTCGTTATTGTGCTCTGGTAATTGTAGATTAACATCAAAGCGCGTAGCATCCTTGTGCAAAGAAATGTTATTCACCCATTCGCTGCTACTAAGAATGGCCTCGTACAACTGCCTAGCGTTGATGTTGGTGAAGTTACACATTTAGATATCGTCTACCGGCTGTGCCTTTTTTTTGAGTTAAGGTTAAAATATGTGAATTGTTCGTTCGTGCTTTAAACTAGTGAGAAAAATACGTGTGCGGTGTGTGTGTTAAATGTTGGTGTCAGCATTATGGTGTGAGAATTTGCGATCATGTTTAGACTATTTGTAGGGCCCTAGAGTAGCAGACTCTTCCAAGACATTGATATGTGTGACGTTGGTCTTCTTTTACACACTTGGAAGGAGTGTCGGATTAAGGGATCAGGTAGTGACAGATTTTCATGCGGCAGAAAGCAATTTGGGTAGTTATGAAAATATGTATAAATTATGAAATGTGAGTGGTAATGATTCCTCCGGGAGTATCGTTTCACTTCGAGACATCTACATTTTATTGAGTATCTCTCACTCAACATGCTGAATATGCAATAAAGTGATGGTATCATTTTTGATTGTAAGGGTAGTTAATATCAAGTGATAAATGTCGGATAGCCGAGCATGTACTATCGGAATGTCAAATAACGTCATGACACAAGTGGGAGCATTATAAACACTCCCAGTGTCCCATTGGACTAATTGCCGTAACTATTGGAAACGCTGCCATGGAGCCCATGAGTAAATAAGTGTTTAAACGACTTATTAACTTTCTTGCTTCCATAAGAAGTAATATGGGTTGGTACGATCAATATTGGGCTGCTGCCATAACTTCTATTATGCAAGACTATACTGGAAAGGTTGTAAGTACCAGCCGGATTTGTTATGTTTTGTGGTTCTCTTATCAATAAAACAAAAAAAGGGTATAAATACAACCTCGATTCTATGTGTATTGGCAATAGCCGTTCACACATGACCCATAATTCTCTAATACTTGACAAACTCAAAAGTTCGGACAATCCATGCAACATGTAGTTTGTCATTGAACTCTCTCTATACACACATTAAAGCAATATCTTAACAGTACAGTGAAGTCATTGTGTATGTGTGTGTGTGTGTGTGTCTGTGTGTGAATGCTAGCTCGAGTGTGAACTTGGGCGGGAGAATATTCTCTTTCAATACAGAACGCATCAGCATTTTCCAAAAGTTCCAGGGTACTACTAAGTTGGGTGTACATACGCATTGGTTCAAGGTTGGTACTTTTTTAGTGGAGAAATTAAGCCATATATGCTTTTACCGTCGTTTTCTAAGAGGTGCTAAAGAGAAACAAGTCTATACTTTTCAGGCTTTCAAATACTATATTCATCACTTATTCCAGCCCTCAGTGGCAAGATCAACAATATAATTAGCAACTTCCATGTCACCGTCTTGCAAAATGACAATGTCAAAAGCGTCCATGAATTGTTGTTTCCGGGGCTCCACGTTTGTGTTTAAGTATCCAATCTTGACGATGTTCGCGTGTTCAATCCCTTCCGACATTTGAGTGTCACCTGCATACGAGACGTGCAAAACACAAAAGTAGCGTTTTTTGATTAAAAGAAATGTTTAAAATACCGTATTGACGGGCTTCCGTAGTTCTAGGATCTATTACAGATCACAGAAAGTTCACCAGTGGGTCTCATTTTCAGTAGTGCTCGGTCATACATTCTATATGTATCTCCCCACCCACGGGATTATGCTTTCGAAATCGGGTTCTGGTGATTTAAACGTACTTCACTCTTTATCGTCTTGACTGTACATCATGACAAACAGTGCGAAAACTTGATACATATAACAAACCTAAACTGTCTCCCATAAGAATGAGATTGTGCCGTTTCAGGGCTTGTTGCCCAAAGTCAGTGCCGGCAATGGTCACTTCTTTCTTATTCAAAACATGAATAATCTCTCCCTCCCAGTCAATAGCATAGCCTAAATATAACAATCCGTATATTGATGTGTGTGGTCAATTATCCATGGAGAAAGAATTGTGCAAGTACAGATACATTTTCTAACTGGTCACGTAGCTCGGATAACATAACCATGGTTATTAATAAGAGCGATTTGTACATCATTATATGCTCTTTTCAGTTGAGGTCAATTCTGACACGTCAGGGCGTCCGTTATCTTGGGCAGTAAAATAATCACTCACATGAATGTATACTGAGGCAAACTAATCGTTCCTGTATTGTGTATGTGTTACGTGCTGGTACACGCATAATATCGATAGCAAGGTACATGTAGACGAGAAGGGTCCTAAATATGCACTGAGCGTACAAATATTTCGTACACACACAAAATAGAAGCACGTATATAATACGAAATAGAAGTAAGCACAAAGACCACACGTTCATCCACCCACTCACGCATCCACACATCAGATAACTGACCCATACCTTCCTCGTCGAATTTCATAAGATTAGCAATTATGTGCAAGTTTGGGTACTCCTCGAGACCATTTAGGTGAGCCTCAAGTACGCCTCTAATAATGTCTGATTTACAGAGGATGGCGTTCTATAGTCATTTTGTGAAAGTAGTACAACTGCAGCAAAAAAAATTCTTTTGTTTTTTTGACCATCAATGCTGGCTTCACTTTACCGATTTAAACATAGTCGAATGTGCACATCACTAAATCGATTCCGAAAATCTTCAAACATGTGCGTATAAATAATACCTGCTACACCCGCAGAGAGAATACAGACGGGGATATCCATTTCCTTTGTCTTCTTCATAAATTCATCGAATCCTCCTCTAAACCTATTAAACGGCATGGACACAGTGTAAATTGTGAACGTAACATACAGGCACATACTGTTCGTGTGTGTGTTGACACAGGTTGTAGCTAGCTCATATTTGGTATGTATTAGGCATGGCGTAAGAATGCCAGAGTCTGGATGCGCACAACAAGACACACATGTGTGTGATTAGAAAGAGCGCTGTGATCCTTAGCACTGGCCAATCGTGTGTATAACTTCACATACGCGTTCACACTCAAAACTATGCACGCACACTCACTCAAGGATACAATCATCAACAACATACTTCTACACGCGGCAATACGCATCATGACTTTGATGGAGCTATATTTACATGTATGGAAATATATTCTGGAACATTTATACACTGGAACAGGCATGTATACCTGCTCCCACACAAATAAACATGCATATGCTGCACTTACCTACTGCTACCACCAGCCACTATGCTAGGGATGAGCTTTTTATTGAATTTCATTTCAATAAACGCGTCGTTAGTTTTCTTCCACCTGTAAGGCAATATTAAATCGATCGTGTAAGTATTTGTAACATATATATGCGTGTGTATATGTACGTCTACAATAGAGCGTACTTTCCCGTAAACTGTTATCTCATTACATATTTCAACGAACAAGCGAAAATTCGACACTTTTGTACTCAACTATACATACGATTAGCATGGACATATTATATCGATGGTGAGTACGATTAAACTTATCCGTATAAAGTGATATTCTGATTTGATAAAGTACTCACGTTTGGCGAGGAACTCTGTATACAACTGTGCCTTGACAGACAATTCACAAAAGATTCTAGTATAACATACCAATACTCCATATGGGCTAACTTATCTTCATACGAAAAACTATGTGACACCTCGATGGGGTAGTACGTATTGAACAGCTCATTGAGCTTCGCCGCGAGTTCTGCATAAAAAAAATATTATCAAGAACCAACTACGTATCTGTCATGGTATGCCTAAGACAGAATCACAAACCTTCACATTCAAGACAAGCTTACAGTGTGAGAAATATCATGTAACAGTGAGCAAAGCATTATATGCCTGGACCAACAAATCACATTTATCTTAAAATAGAGAGGGCCTTACTATATATTATAACGATAACAACACGTCGCGAGATGAATATACTTGATATGTGCTCATGGATAGCTACAATGCATGTTCAATATTTGTTCAATATATATACATATGTATACAATATATCGCACTACACACTTGTGATTCGTATGGTTAGGCTAAAAAATGCATCAAACAAATGTATCTTGAAAGTCATCTAATTGACCGTGCATACCTGGTACTAAACCCTTGCTTTTTTCTATTAAGCCGTGCGATGAGCTTACTCGAGTACCATCGGGCTAAAGAAACCAGTAATAATATTGTGTGTGTCAGTGAGATACCTACATATATACGATGGGTATACTATACATGTACGTGAATGTATGTGGGTAAAAACATGTATATATATGTAGATGTGTATACGTTGGTGCTATGAGTAGGCTTACCATGTAGTACGCAGTCAGAGTCTGGTCGAAGTCAGTGACGATCTGAAGATCATCGTGGCTTCCTTTTTGAAATTCGGCCAGCACCCTGGCCACCTTTTCTGGGTCCTGATTGTCAAACCGTGCAGTATGTAATAAAGAGGAGTACTGAAGGTGAGATAAAACACGTAGCTGATCACTGAGCTATACAAGTGAGAAGGGCGAAAAAATTCAGGAATGACATTCAACCGATACAAATATACCGATGAACGCAGAGAATGAACAAATTAGTCATAGTTGTCTTTGTTTGAGGTCGAAAAGACTCGCACGTCCGTAACGAATAGTGTGTTATGCATACTCCGAATTTTACAAAACTGGCACATATATACAAAATAAAACACTGCTTGTGCATATATTCTTGTACACACAAGCAAGAGCTGGCCTGGATTGGCTAGAGTTACCTTAATCAGCACACCGGGCGCGTTCTTGATTTTTTCCAAAACCATTTTGTGGAGATCACACTCGTGTCTACTACGATTTTGAGTATGTCTTAGTACTGCAATCGAACGAGCAATCACTATTGATGCGCGCGTGCGTGTGTGATTTTGTGAAAGAGAAAAAATAGTTCCAGTTAACAATGAAGAAAGGGGCCTAAGATTATATTTGCGAACAACACATGTACGAGCGCGCTGTGTTACGAGAGCATTGAGAGTTCAACTGTTCCTCTGCGAGCACCAGAGCAACATTTAATGAAATATTCATCCATGTGCTAAAGTTTGTTGATGTCTGACATCATCTTGACACTTGTGTAATGCTGTATGCCAATAAATAGGTTTGACGTCGCGTTGTTGTTTCGTTCGCGTTCGTGAAGATGTTTACTTTTCGATATACTATAACTATTTGTTAGTACTGTGTACTTATACTTATACAGTGTACATGTATCTACATCTTGGAGTGGCACACTTACAATTGGCTGTCTCTTAATCTCACTACTAGACATGAAGAGTTTTTTCAAATAGTACGTATAGTGTACTTGCTGCCACATTCCAAAGAGCTCAGGTGGATGCGTGCTTTCAAACCTGCAGGTCGGCATGTTCAGGTTTTTCGTTCCAAACGCACCATGCTTGCACATAGTTCTTATATCGGTGTAGATAGGACGCTATCATGTACTATTTGAAAAACTCTTCATGTCTAGTAGTGAGATTAAGAGACAGCCAATTGTAAGCGTACGTGGGTGTTCGTGCCTGTGAGGGCACATCAGTTTGGTTAGGGGTTTGTAGTCACCCCGAAAAACAAGTGTAGCACAAGGAGTGACCTTAAACTCCATGCTATACACGGTACTGTTTCTCTATAAACAGAAAGTACGAAAACGTCTGTGTGTTTACTAGAGTAAGAACAATGGCTGGACAGCGAATGTAAAATGAACGCCTTGTCGGTCGAACTCTATTGTTTGCTATTATTTGTCGACAATTCAAACTAGGTTCCCTTAGAAACACATGCTTACGCTTGTAGGCCTTTCTTTAGCGCGGAACTCATCGTTTGTTATTAATCCATGAAAATCATTTATCCACAATTCGACTAGGTTCTCTCAGTAACCCCCCCCCCTCCCCTAGTACACAGGGGTAGGATTTAGGTTGTGAATGTACGAACTTGAAAATGATTTTATAGTCTATCTATGGTGTTTGAGTTTCTATCAGAGGTAGTATTAAACGTTCGTGTGCAGGTAGTATGTAAGAGTGCCTGAATGGATACATTCGTAGATTTATTTACGTTTGGCTCTCAAATTTTGATATCGCATACTATTACGCGGCGATGGTGATATTAGTGAGACCTAAAACACACATGTAGCCCTGACAAATTTGGCTTATTACTTCTTTAAGTGCAACGTGTTAGAGTTACCGATACCCTAAACAAAAGTTAATATCATGATTTTGTCTACTACTGCGTGTCCGTTGTCTGTGACCGGCGTTGACTTAGAATAGATAAGACCAGCGAGTCGATCGCCACGTATATCAGATGTTTGTTCATTTGTTTGTTTTGTGCGGCATTGAATACCTGCATCCAAACATAGAACGTCCACATGTTAGTGAATGAGAGTGAGTGAACGTCGTGCCGACTAGATCTTGGTATATATGTATATCAACATTCCTTCTAAATGGATATATACACTATTAAAATACCTTTGTAAACCCAAGCGTGCAATTGTATCGGCCCACCATGCTCTCAACAAAGTCTGGTATGCTGGACATCAGCGCTTCCTGAGAGTATAATGACCGACACATATATCGAGTGAGATCCGAAAAATACTACTGACATAGTGTTCAATAGAGTATGAAGGGTAGTATCTTGCTTCTGCATGTAACTGATCATTATGTAAACATGAATCAACAAGATACTTACAGCATCTACAATTGAGATGGTTTTAAATCTGTATCTAATGTGATATTCAAAAAGCACTCGCATCTTCTAGGGTGTGTCACTTACCTGAGCAGCAAGGCGTGCACTATCTTTTTCCTCTTCCGTTCTCACTCGCCCTATCGCGTAAATGTCATCCGGCCAGAATGTCTCTCTAAATAAATTTACGGTGTATACTATTTGTTGCAGAGAAAACAGTTGGCGGATGTTGTCCCGTATCTGTGTAAGTTATTAGTACTCGCGTAAGCTCTTGTGTTGACAGGAAAATATGTATGTATGTGTGTGTGTATGTGAATGTGAATTTGTGCATCATAAATGGTGTAGTAGTTTGACTTTTTATACCACAAGCATACAAGCACTTCCATGTATACAAAGTATCTTGTCCACCACGATGTTAGCTTTACATATGCCTTATTCTCATCTTTTGCATTGACCAAATTTGTCCACTGTTGATACATAGGGAACTTTATCTTACCGTGAATCTTACTGTCTTTCTGCATGCTGCTTCTACACAAGTACCGCAGCACACGAGAACATTTATAATGTATGCGAACATAAATATCCTGTGTATACGGTGTGTGCGAATATGTGTGAGATTAGGTTCCAGTGATGCTTTTACCGTTTTGTTGATGGAAGCGCCGTGCATATTTTGCAGAACGCCAGTCATGATAGAGACGGCCTTTCGTCGAAGCCATTTGTTACGCGAGTTCAATTCAAAGACCTAATCAAGCACAAAGACGAAGTAAAATGAATACAGACGAAAAGACACATACAAATACATACATTCGTGCGAATAGGAAGTTGGAAAGATCTGAAGCGCCACCTACATGTTCTGTATACTCCTGCAAAATACTATACGGATACAAATGCAATACAAACCGCACAATCATACACACCTCATCGATCAAGCCAAACACAATTTCCGTCCACATATTTCCATCGTCTTTCGGTGCTGGTTGTGATTGGCACAGTGGACTCGGATGAGTATGGCTGAGAGGACTGGAAATTGATGACTTCCTCGTTGTAGGTGTCGTATTACGAATTCCAGACACATTCTGGGTTACAGTCGAAGCAGATCCTGTAAGTATGGTGTATGTACATAGTTCAGAAACGAATCGACTGAATACGACACACAAAGGCACGAAAGTATTGACTAATGACTCCCACATGTCCTTACCTAAAGAGTTGGTGCTAGCCTTCTCCTCAAGATCAGATGCGCATAGTGAATCAGGAGCTAGACATGGTTTAACAGATCAATTTAATTCGTCATTTCCAAACAGTAATATATTGAGTGCTCTTTACCCATCGATGTTTGCGCACACGTGTAGTCTTTTAAAAGTTCAGTTGCTATCCAATTACGTCCTCAAGTATAAGGGTAATGACAAATTTGGACACTGCTGGCAATGTTACTGCGATTGCCCGCAAATTCACAAACATATATTGGACATTGCAAATATATATACAATACGTAGGTTTTGTAATCGATCACTAGTAGGAAGGGTAAATTCTAAGCTCTTGACTATGTGTGAGCTTAATCAACGTGGATGCGTTTGTACTTACCCTTCGCTGACGGTAGTGCTGTAGAATCTGAATGTGGAGAAACTTCACTAGACTTGCTGTTCATGAACCTAATAAAGACGAATGTATAGATATGAAATCAGATTTGTCATGTACATATTCACATTTATATTAGTAGTTAACAATATATACAACACGGAAATGAATACACAGGCAACCAATTTTTACGAATAAAGCTCATCTGTGTATTTCACCATCTTGATACATGCTACACACACGTACGCTTCGAGGGGTGAGCAGGCCGTGGCTACCCTCATGGCCGTCTGATTATTCTTTTGTTTTGTGAGCTCTATCTGCTGTTCACGAAGCCTTGACATATTGGATTTCGCAGCGCTAATTGATAATGGTGATGCACATCACGTTATTATGGGGTGGATGTACGTAATTGTGTAATCAAATGAGAAATTCAAACAATACGGGTACTGCTTCACTTTGCAGTGACTAATCATACATTAATACGTGTACATGATACATCAGCTATCATCTTAAGAGCAAATGAATATCTGTAGAACTGATGCGATACTATAGAAAAGCCTGAATCATATTCCTTGAGAGGTAGACATATAAATTGTAATATGTACTATCGGACACACATGGAGTAAAATAAACTAGCATGCAGAATAGATTCACAAAGTGCTGCCGTTGTTCTCGTAATATTTATAAACAAGTACATGCACTATGCAGTCATATCAGTAGAATGGATGCAAGCATATACATAGACCACACACACAACACGTACATTTGAATTTGTACCAGCTTGGCGCTCTCTACACGTTTTTCATCAACGTTGTCTGGTTTAAGGAAGTCTTGCAGAGGTTTCGATCGATACAAAAGCTCGTCCAGAAGTAACATATTTAAAACGCTGTGCAATGTGTATGTGTGATTGTATGTATGTACACAGATACCCACATGCACAAGACAAATTTATATATCTGCAGATGCACATATTCTTATATAAACACAGAAAAAGTGGGGAGCAAGCTTGAATTATTAATTCTGCAAGCATAAAGTGTTATCAGAAAAGTTCGTATTGTGAACAAAAGCACACGCGTATGCAAAATATCATGCATACATATGTACATAGAGAAAGTATAGATATACATACAAATATACTAACACATGTGGTATATATACGTATACATACCTGTTCATACTTTTTCTATTTTGTTCCTTCTTCTCCTCACGTTTACTATGTCCGGAATGTTTGTTTAGGCTAAGCACGGAAGACCCCACCGAAATATTCTGATTAAATATATCCTGAACCACGGACCAGTTCATATGATTGCATGAGTTCTTTGTGTAGGTGCGTCGGTATACATACATACATATATGTGTATGTATGTGTATGTGTATGTGTATGTGTATGTGTATGTGTATGTGTATGTGTATGTGTATGTGTATGTGTATGTGTATGTGTATGTGTATGTGTATGTGTATGTGTATGTGTATGTGTATGTGTATGTGTATGTGTATGTGTATGTGTATGAGTATGAGTATGAGTATGAGTATGAGTATGAGTATGAGTATGAGTATGTATATGTGTATGGTTATGTATCGGTATGTACGAGGTGTTCGAGTAGTAAAAATAGCAGATATATGATGAATTCGTAACTACGTAGATTCACACATATATTAACATGCACATGCATAAACATACACACACATACTCGCATAACTGCAACTACACACACATATTCGCATAACTGCAAGTACACATACATACTCGCATAACTGCAATTACACGCACTTTCGAGCATGGAGGAAAAGTTTTACGTGTGCTAAATATGTTACTATAGTGAAAGTCGCGCACTATATACGTATTCTTTTGTTTTCTAACTCCGTTGGTTTTAGCCTATACTTACGTAAAGGATGTAGATGTTCAACACACCGCACACGCACACATCGTAACACGTACATAGAGTGTACACATACTCTTTTGGGGCAAGGTGGAAAGGGTATCTGTTTAACCTTTGCGAAATGTAGTGATAGTTTCGTGTATAAGTCAGCAAGATTGTCGTATTCCTTCGTCAGCATCCATCCGGACTTGAACTTTCCACTCATATACTACAAATTTGATTTACACAAAATAGCATTTAAAGATAAGTTGAAGAGATATTATATAATTGCACAAATATCGCTGTGTCCGGTGTACCCTTTTGGTCTGTGTACTTGTGCTAGAAAGGTGCACAAACATGCAAAACAACATGCCAAATACACAAAGAAAATACTTATACAAACGTACACATCAGTAAGATAAGAAAACACGCCTACACACACCTGTGACACCTCAATCACGTATACTATCTTTCCCATGTTCTCGCCTTGACATTCAAGTTCTACAGAAGCAACTTCAACGGTTAGCCCGCTAATCACTTCTTCGTCTTTGTTCATTAGCCCCATAGCCATAAGTTGAGCTAATTCAGTACTCAACGTTTCCTGTACCATTGTAAGTACACTGCGTTCGTGAGTGAGGGAATCAAAGCTATATATGTACTTATCTTTGCATATATATAAAAGTATGCGTGCCTATGGTACGGGCCTATGTGTATGTGGACTATATGTTACCAAGTTCATGGTCTGAACATTGTCATCTTTGTCCTCTCCGGTACTCTCATCTACGGCAGTACCTACATATACGTACAGACGTGTAGCGCAGCCACACATGCACGAATAAGCAAAGCTATGAACACGGCGAAGTGGTAAAAACACATAAGGATGAGTGAATCCACATACCTGTTGTTTGACTAAGTCCTTATAATGCTTACTACCTGGCTGCGACGAATTGATAAGATCTTCGATAACTAATTGCTGTTCTTTCATTAGCGCAATAGCAGCACCAATCGCATTATGACCGTCTTCTTCTCCTACGCCCCTATTCATACTCACTCCTATACGCTCACTCTCATTCTCACTCTCACTCACGTTCGAATCCATATCCTCCATCGTACCAACCCCCACTGCGTTGTAACTTTCGCTCTCACTCTCGCTCATCCCTTTGGGTGTATATATCGGTGATTCAGATATAATCTTAATAGGTATGGAAGTACTACTTATATGCTCAACTTCATCACTTCTCACTATGGTGTTCTCAATCGCTTTATGAGCGTTGTCATCGTGAATAGCAACATCAACCAAACTCTTCTCACACCCTCCCACATTCATACCCGCACCCGCACCCACACCCGCACCCACAGCACCTGTATTCTTAATCTCATTTACCTCCTTGATCGAAGTAGAGGTGAGTGTGGGTGTCTGCATATGTGAATACGCGTGTGCATGGGTTTCTACATTACTATTTGTGCTAGAATTACTACCTGAACGTCTGTGAGAGTATATGTCTTTGGGATCTAGTGTTTCGCCCACTGCCGGCTCGTTCGTATCACCATCCCTAGACTCTAAGAACTAGAAGCACAACCATGCGGTATTGGTTACTAAATGACTGTCTATATACATAATTCTATATACAAAATGCCTGTTTGGTAGTGTAGAAGTGTAATTGTTACAATGTGCGTGTGCGTGTGCGTGTGCGTGTGCGTGCACGTGTCGATATTAAGTGTGAGGAAGTGTATGTGTGTGTACCAGCATGTTATGTATATTACAAAACAGACCCTCAATCTATAACCTTTACAACCACATATGGAGAAAGTGTATTTAGCCACATACTTTGCGATAAATGAGGCTATGTCTGAATTTCGGGTAGTACCTTCTCTTCATATTGCGATAAGTAATGATTTGTGCCTCCTCAAACACTGACGAAGTTGGTCCAGTAATACTGTCCTTTAACGCCTTTTCCATTTTGCGAATTACATCCTATGTTCGTGTACATGAAATTGGTTTCGACCAGTTTGCTTATACTTCAGCGTGCATGACATGACTATCCAATGTCTTGACGGGAATAAATGTGATTCATACCACGTACGATAGTTCTAAAAAAAAAGGCGGCAACTGACCTACCTGGCTCACAGGTACTGGAAATGGGGCACCCGAGCTGAAGTGCATTGTGAAGATACTAAAAGCTTCCAACTGTTGTTGTTGATGGAGCTAATATGTGTTCGATATTAAAATAAATCTATTAGATACACGCATCACGACACAAGTACTCAACAAAGACAGGCGCATAAGCTAGCGCACTCCAGGATGAGGATGTCAGATCATCTAGTAAACGATCAAGGGAAGACAAAAACGGGTTCAACTACTGATACTGGTAATAATCTGATATATTTAATTATGAAAGCAGAAACATAATTTATGTAAAGACATTACAGCGTCTACTAAAGGTATTCACTTTGGAGTTTTCACATACCTGCTGTTTTTGTTTAGCAATTCTTACAGCATCGTACTCTTGATTCTTTTGAGGAACTGTGTTATTCGGTACTCGTGACATTGATCCTACCTGAGAATAATAAGCAGGTATCCATAGAATCAAACAAGAAAATGGTATGAGGGACTACGACAGTACACACAAAGAAGATAATATACAAAAAACAGAACATGTAAGATCTAACGTTAAGTGGCGTGACAGAAGCAAAACAATATTCTCGGTGCAGCTATGCACAAAAACAGTCATAGTGTAATCAATGCCAGCTGTACAACAGCCCATCACTTACATATGCGTATGTACAGATTATAATTACTATACTTTAAATATGGGAGATTGTTTATATAATCAGTAAGTAAATCGTGACCAGTAAGCACATACAAGCACCAAATATATAGATACGCTTTCTCGCACATCCATGAGCATAAACTTGCCTTTTTTTTCTCATCAGCACTTTCACTATAGTTCATATAATTGTTCGCGTTGACCCAGAATTGCAACAGACTACCTGCACCCTCACTCTCCATAAACTCCATAAAATGCAGAAACGATGCAGGTACAGTCAATATTTCATCAAAACTCAGTTGTATTCCCTTACTAGATTGGCTATTAACTTCATATTGCATGCTGCCAAGACGCATCGCACTCCTCTCAGGCCCGGTACCACTTTGCGGGCATGAGTTTCCTCCCTCACTCCCATGACTGCTCATGCTCAGATTCACGCTTTCGCTCGACGCTCTACTAATACATGTCTTGACCAGTGTAGCATTGGTCGCAGCCCCATACGAGCTCATCCCCATACTCATGCTTCTGATACGCGTTGAAGTGTTTGGTTTATCGTTCATACTTGTGCGTCTCCCAGACGAAAAACTAGACTCGGGTATACTTAACTCACCACTCGTGCCAACATGGCCATCTGCGTGTTCATGCATATTGTCTTCCGATCTGTGTTGCCGAGGGGGTCTTACCATACCCGCTCCGCCCTTGCTTCGTTTTATCATCTCAGCTCTCGTTAGGGTGACATTGTGCCACGTTTCTGCATCCGCAGCACTCATAGTCAACGTCATCTCTAATCGCAAAGCCATGGCCTGGCTCCCCCCGCCAATCACGCCTCCATAGTTCTCTTTTCGCGTTGATGAAGATGTGGATGCGTTTGTGGATGTCGTCGAGCGTGGAGTAAGGAGGGTGTACCATTCTGTACGTGGTCTATTTGCCGGTAGAGAGTCGAGGGGAACAATCACAGTTCCTACGTGTGACAAAAATCTGGTAAGTATTTTTGTGTAGAATACATACCACGAGTGTGAGATAATTCGCATGTTAACTAACGTGCATTGCGAATAAACATGTAGTCAAATGAATGAACGAGAAGAAGAAGAAGAAAAAAAGGGTTTTTTGGGTCGAACTGTGTCTTTCCTTTAACATTTCCCTTTATATGTATGATACACAAATATCACTCAACACACATCTTCATACCAAGAAGGACGTCAGTCCTAAAAATGTCCCAGTCATAAACACGTACATGAACTGGATGAAAGAGATCATTTGGGTCGAACTTGGTCTGACTCTCATGCACTCCAAAAGTAGCTTTTTCCTGTGTGTTTAAATTGTCACTCCCTTTGTGAATGATGAACGTGAACTGCTCGTCCCATCGCGGAGTAGTTTTCCATGCAACCTGGACGATGTGGTATGTACGTATAGATCTAAAATATTAGAACAGGCGGGTATATGATGTTTTGGCAGATAACACAACTGACCTCCATGCATATACGCATACATACAACATACGAAGAAAAATTGCTCACTCAACCACATAGACCGAATCAACATGTTTTGATTAACAAGGTAACGCATCCATTCGAAATCAACTTGGCTACTAAGGTGCATTTTCTTTGGTGCTATCTACATATTTACAAAACCGGGTTGAAACCAATACTTAAAACATACTCTTTCTGAATCCGCATTGTATATTATATCTCTCCTAGTGGCAAGTTTGAAACGGAAAACAGGGTACATATACCTATGTATACAGATATGCTTATGCACATACTTTTGATGTAGATCTCGGCTCACCATCGTATCTAACAGTGCAATACGGCTCGCTGATCTCACCTGGTTTATGCGAAACAAAGTTTCTCATTTGACAAACTTTGACCAAAAGCTTAACAGGTGTTTTCGTCTGTACAAAAGGGGTTTTGAGATAATATAAATAGTCAACTGTTGGCTTATATCCACTAAATTCTGCTGTTGTTTTACGTACTCTAATATAGACAAACAGATTCGTCTGCAAATCTGTGCACGTGGTTGTGTAAAAGAAGATGTGTTATGCATTCGAGCGCGGGTGTTTGTGTATACGTCTGTTTTGATACATATGCGTAATGTTTGCACATGTTCCCAATATATACATATACACAACTCGAACACAATTCGTATGACAACCGTTACAGAAACCGCAAAGACTATTGCGTCGATTCATTCAATTGTTTAACTGAAAAAGTCAGATTCCTCGCCTAGCTAATGCCTGTCATATCACACAACTGGTTCACGAACATATAAGTTGGTATCTAGTATACATACCAGCTGCTGCTGTACACGTGCAGCGTAGAGACTAGATGGTGGAAACCAGTTAATGATTTGTCGATTGATAAAGTCAGGGTCACTTACGGAGCTCACACCCGGCGCTAAACACTGGGACACCAAAATTTCACGAACCAACGTACGCGTACACGCGCTGTTACATTCCTCGACCTGTAGTACATTGTGTTTACATGTATACAATTATGCATTTGTGTAAAATCATATAGAATTATTACTGGACGAAGATGAAGTGGTTAACGACCAAGCATTCTGGCGTGTAGTCGGGGGAGCGTTCAATGAGAAAATAAAATCTCTTCGCGTACTAGTACGCGAATTAATACAAGGATACTTGTAAGCCGGCCCTACACATCAGTGTTTACAGACGGATAGAAATTGATCTGACAAAAGCACGCTCATAACATGAATATCCGTTTGCCATACCGGTAGCAAATTAGTGGTAACAAGCTCAGCTAATTGGCGTAAATATCGTCGTTCATTTTCAGGGGAGCGTGCTGCAAAGTGAAGGTACGCTTGCCCTTTAGGGGTCTCAAAGTACCGCTCACTGGACATTCCCGTTGTTTCCTAGGATAGTTTGTGATATTTTACGCGTAGGCGGTAAGTGTGGTGTTGGGTAAGTGTGGTGTTGTGCATGTGCCGATATGCTTTATCGCACTATGAGTTTACAAAAGTAGATGTGCATTCTTGGAGTACATCCGTGAGAGTGGATGTGGGTATAGCTGTCGATGAACATACACAACTGTAGTGGACGTGCATGTAATTTTGCTACCAATACAAAAAAAAGTCATGTTGCAGTATTATAAACGTCAGCAACTTAAGGTTTAATTCGCTTCACACAAAGCAAACATGTACGCGTAGGCAACTATGCTGACATACCATGTCTTTAAACTCTCTTAGATGCACAACGAAGGCGTGAAACATTCGATTGGTGACCAGTGTGGGGATATCTTGATCGCTACCAACTACCAACGCCTCGAGTTTCATGATAGCGGTTTCAAAACACATATTACACTCCTCTACAAATGAATCGTCAGATGTAAGCTTGCCTGTACAGATAAGAGCGTGGATATAGTGTGAACGTGCTCGCATTATGTTTTGGGCTCCTTGGCCTGCATGTGCGGAATCCAATGAATTGTGGACGTAAAATAGGCGCGCCACACAAATTTCACGTACAAAAAAGTTTCAGATTCATCTATGTAAGTACATACACGACTTTCGTGTTGATGTATATTATCGTTGGTGTGGTTGGAACGAACGGGATTAAGTGAACTTTTCAGTGTGGTGCGCAACAAAGCGGACGAGTATATATAAAAATATATGCAGACCATCCTAGCGTACTCATCAATAAGAGTATAAATGATATTATCTTGGCAAAAAAGACTGTACATAGAATGGGAATGATTGTAGAAGCTGGGTGATTTCGTCAGAAATAAACATCTTGGTGCGCAATGTATACTTGCAAGATCAATTGGGATCCTCTACATTGGCACACAAGTGCGTAAAAGTATCTTCATATATTGTTCAGATATATTTACAAGTTACTCCCATCATTGCTCACAGTGTATACATACCAAACCATGATAACAGAAAATCTCTAAGGAGTAACGAGAAAACTTTTCTCAAAGCCATGTCCAACTCGGGATCAATGCACAATGGCATATGGGTACGAATGTATCGCACATTCGCAGGATTGATGTTCAAAACTCCAATCATCCCAGCCGAATAGTTGTTCAAAGTTGCTTCGCGAGTGCCGTCGTAACTGTCGGCCTGTGATCCTCTGTCATCGCGTATGACGGAACCAAATACTCCGTTAGTATTAATCTGAAAATGAGGGTGGGCAATATTGCCTTTGTTTTGCTCGCTTCCCATTTTAAGCCCTACCTGGAAGCAGCCGTACGACAAAGCTGCTAGAATAACAAACCACCATCCACCTATGGCCCAAAGTGCTATCCCTAACGCAAAAACTGCCTGGGACGAGCCCGATAGCAACAATTGCTTCCACTCTTGCACAGGATCAAACATTATTACACGATAAGGATTCTCAAGTATTCTACTCCCACTTGTGTTTGCGGGTATTGAGCTCTCTCTTAAATTAACTGGGCTTCCCTCACCATCAAACTCTGAATCGGACATAATGCGTGCACAACTAGTGTAATTGTTCGTACATTCTGTTTAGTTTAGGAATATTGGAAATTTTTAATATACAAGTAGCTGAGATTATTCTTCGCTACGGTTCTCTAAAATTTATCCAAATTTTAAATGAATGTACTTGCTTGTTGAACCTCACTGAAATTAAATATGTAAGTCTACAATGTGTGTGTGTGTGTGTGTGTGTGTGTTTGTGTGTGTGTGTGTGTGTGTGTGTGTGTGTGTAGTATGTAGTGTGTGTGTGTGTGTGTGTGTGTGTTGTGTGTGTGTGTGTGTGTGTGTGTGTGTGTGTGTATGTATGTGTGTGTGTGTGTGTGTGTGTGTGTGTTTGTGTGTATGTGTTTGTGTTTATGTGTCGCAGTTTAAGTTGGTAACCAAGTTTTGCGCAAACGTACATTTACGTAAATACGTTTTCATAACGCGGTGTAGATGTCGAGTGAAGGTTGGTTCATGCAGATTTAATATGCGTTTATCGTTGATATATACGTAAATACATGAATGCAGAATTTTTTGTTCATATAGTGATGAATATCGGGGGAGTCATCACATATAAAATTTAAAGTATGTCCCGTAATTGAAGGTTTAATTTTAGAGTGTCAAAATAACGCTTCACTATTGGACCATCAGTAGCAACTAGTAATATAAAAATAGAACAGTATTCTCAAAATGCCTGAGCTCACACAGACATAAACACAAACACACGCACGCACGCACACACGCACTTATACACACAGACACAGTACATACACATACACACACACACACACACGCACACATACACACTCACATACACATACACATACACATACACATACACATACACATACACATACACACATACATCCATATATATACACACCCACACACACACCCACACACACATACACACTCACTCACTCACTGACTCACACACACACAAACACACAGACACACACACACACACACACACACACACGTACGCACATATATATTCAGAAATTCTCCTCACCGTTCCTACGTCTGTCAGTCTCTCAACATAACAATGTCCACAAAGTTAGTCAACCTTATCTCCGCTGGGCAACTAGTGCGTGTTAAGAATGGCGCCTTTATTCCTGTGGACAATAGCGCAATCCAAAACAAATTGGTACAGTTCGTGTCGTATTTTTTGCGTTGAAGTGTTTGTATACTTCCAGAAGTTGTAATTTCATCTGTTTTTCGTTAATTTTTCAGACCGACTTATCTGTAGCTGTTGTCATTTTTTTTTTTGGTTGCATATGTGGAAGGTAGTTGGGTGTATACTTTAGCGGTGGATGGTGTCCCCCGTGCCAAGCCTTTAATCCCAAACTTAAGAAGTACTATGAAGAACTAAAACAGCGCAATGAGAAATTTGAGCTGGTATTCATAAGGTATTTTTTTTTTTGAATGATCCGGATATGTATGTGTGAATATGTGCACAAGTTAATATTGTTTCTGCATCCATCTTGCATTACTTGCGTTATTTTTACGAGGGATGTTCTTGTATTGATATTTTTCTTGTTTAGCACGAATGGTGTCTTGTATTGACTGCGCATGACGTGGTCTTAGTTGTGGCTACTGTGTTTACACTAAATTATCGTCCCTTCTTTCATACTTCCCTGTATTGGACATCGTAATGTGCTTGCAACACGTGCCTATGTATAAATTTTTCATAAATTTTATGAATGAGTAGTTCCGACAAGACCGAGGCTGATCAAATAGAAACTATGACCACCATGCACGGAGACTGGTTGACACTCAAGTTGAATGATAAAACTACTTCTACTATAAAGGAGCGGGTAACTAATTGTTCTGATGCAGCCAAGTGCTTGTGTACATGGATATAAGTAGCAAGCAGTGTATTGGTAGTGCGTTGTTGACTTTTATGTGAATCAGATGCACAAATTGTGTAATTGGACATAATTTTAAATAGTCCAAGGCATCCGTGGTACTTCACCACTAATGCCGTGCACGCACGTCTTCTATATGCAATCTTTCGTTGAGTCGCCGTACAATTATTCATATCGACGTAGATACTAATGGTTCTACTAGTTTATTCTAGGACAATGTGACAATATGTGAATATAGTTCGTATTGGCGTAAGTACTAGTGGTGTGACCTTTGCACTCCAAGACAATTGCACATGTCCTTGTTTGATTAACTGTGTAACAACACTGTTTGCCACAGGTCGATTCTCAGACACTGGGTATCCCGACGCTTGTTATCTGTGGACCATGCGGACACATGTACACAACGAACGGAAAGGTAAGTATGCGTTCGGTGCGTTCGGGAAGCCCTTGTATTCAGATGGTGTATGTGTAAGGCAAGAGAATTGTAAATATTTGTGTATACTATATAGTGTGATCTATTGTTTCGACTAGTGACGTTGTACTCAAGTTGTATTGTTCCTGACCCTGTTACGGCACCCATGAACTTTTACAATCTACTTCGTCCTTGCCTTAAACTCGACATGCCATGACATCGTTCTACGGATGTAAAATTGTTTTTATTTATGTAGATTGACGTGCTCGAAGCTGATGAGAAGGACGCTTTCGAAAAATGGACAGAATTTCGCTGCATTGAATCATAAAATGATTGGATCATTGCATTTTGAAAAATCGTTATACTTTAGAGAAAAATATATTGTAACTTGGATTAGATTAAATGATTTGTTTGTTCTCGGAGCTGATGAGCAAAACGCATTCAAAAAAGGACAGATTTTCTCTGTATTGAATCTTAAGATGATTCGTTTGTTTCATCTCAAACCATCGTTGTTCGTTAGGGGCAATTATGATATGATTGGATTATTTGAAATAATTTGTTTGATGCATCTCAAAATAATCACTGCTCGTTGCTGTAACTTGAATTGTATTCCATACAAATACGCTGACATACATGTTATATCAATGTATGTCATGTTGTCGTAGCTGACGAAAAGAAAGGACCGTTTTCAAATAAGTTTGTGCAAGTTGCATCGTGACTAAACTATAGATAAGAGTACATGCACTGTACTCACGAAACTCACGTTTGATAGCGAACAATAAGTTGGCAGTCGGTAGTAAATTAACCATAATTGCATATTTCTTTTTCAGTTCAAGTGATGTATGATTGATACTGAGACCACGAGACAACTGCACTCATAGTTACAAACCAAATCGTCCTACAAATGGGATAATATGTTATAATTCCAACAAATATACTCTATATGTAGAAGACCCCCGATCTGGAAGGGTAGTTCATCACATTACGTTGTGATAATGTTGAACTTCACCCCACGGCGCACGAGTCTAACCTTGGAAGAAGGTTCACATCAAGATGCGTTGGAAGTGGAAGAAGAAACGTTCCCGGGTTATGATCTTATTGTTTGAGTTATGATCTTATTGTTTGACTGTTCATTCATGGGAGGTTACGTTAAAGGAGGTTTTAAATTTTGATTGCACTTTGCTGTAAGATACTGTCTGGTGTTTTAAGGTCGAAAATGTTACTATTTCTACTCTAGGATCATTTCAATGCAATTGATCTGATTTTCATGAGTAGCGCTGATATTAATGTGCTTCCCGACTGTAACATATTTGTGTGTACATGTGCAAAAGGCATATATGTTGTGAACTGTGCACAATATGTGTGCTTATTCGTCAATAGAAACAATGACCGATGTCAAATGCGGCAACCGGAAACCGTAGAGATCAGCATTACGCTTTTATTGTCCAACAACAATCAAATGATAGTAGCAGATGTTGTGTGCTACCGTTTTAGTCGCAGCTCTTGTCGTGTCATGTCATGTCGTGTCATGTAGTGATGCCACTTGTGACTCCTACTAGTAAACATACATGTGTCATGTCGTGTCGTGTCGTGTCATGTCGTGTCATGTCAAGTATGACATCTTTTGTGTCCGTCACAGACCGTACATAAAATAGTTTGCCGCTGGTCGGGGTCTCACACAAGCTCGCATAAGCTCTCTGCGGTTTGAAAGCACACAACACAACACAAGCTTCGTTACCTATACACAACTAACTGAGTTCGTGTTGTGTACGTGTAATATGATCAAGCAGTGTTTAGCATTCGTTGGGTATTATTTTGACGTATAGAAACACGTATTATGTATTTGTATGAGAAATTATATTATAGCGTTCCATCCAGCTGTTTGCGGGACGAGTTCATATAAAGAAACAAGGTTACAACGTACGTCTGAACACACAGACACTTTCTCCCTTTCTACATTTCTTTCTCATTCTTTCTGCGACAAAAAATTGACAGCACTCGCATGTAAGAAGAAACAATGTCGCAGTGGTTTGTTAATGCAACCCGGAGTGTGGGTGTGAATGTGCGACCTAGTATTGCTTTGAAGCAACGCTGTGGTGCTGCTTTGCTCCGCACCTACCATGGCATAAATAGCGCACCACGCACACAAACGTATTTGCGCCCAGTTGTTCACATACAAACTCGTGCCCAAAACACACATACTAATCCGGCCAATATAGTGCGAAGCCCGTTGCCAGCTGTTGCAATACCAACGTGTACTGTACCTGAACTTATCTTGGGTATTTCCGAAGGTGTGCAACACAAGTATGGAGATACAGTAGCCTTTCGCATGCATGGCGAAGGTTCACTAACTTACAACGAGGTGTGTGTGCATAATTGTTTGTATACTATTTGAGTGCATGTAAACATAATCTCAATATCTTTCTGATGCCTATTGTATTGCTCTTCTTACTCCAGGTTAAACGTGAGTCGATTGAGTTTGGGAAGTCTGTTCACAACGACTTTAAATTGAGCAAAGGCGAAGTGGCTGCGATTTTATTACCAAATTGTCTCGAGTTTGTTCCCGTTCTGCATGGATTAATGTCTGTAGGAGTGATAGCCACTACACTCAATCCTGGTACGGCAAGATAATAATTATAGCCGACTACATGAGGCATTCGTTTATCGCCAACTGCACTCACACTCATGCAAGCTCACGAATATAGAAACACTCACACATGTACATATATATGTACAGGATATACGGCGACTGAGATTGCGTATCAACTTAATGACTCCAAGTGTGATGCTGTTGTGATTCATGCCAGTTTGTTGGATAAGTTTTCAAACGCACAAAAGCTCTTGGAAAAGAACGTTCGTCATGTGGTGGTGGTTGGTGGTGATGGGACAGAGCAGGTGCCATTGACGAGTATGTTTTGTATTTATATCTCAATGTCCCTGATCGACCGTAACAAGTTTTATATATTACAACCAGCGACCACTTCGATCTTTCAGTACCTGTCGTACTAAACACATTTGTTTAACTACGGGTAAAAGATACATACCTACGATACATCTGCGTATATGGAAGATATGCGGCTCTCTATGAAGAATGGCTACAGGCCTTGTTTCCACTTTATATGTATATATCACACTCAAGCATACGTGCATACACAATGACTCCCGTACATGCAAGCAGACGTACACCATTACAAGGACGTTGTCACCGGTGACGGCTCGAACTTGCCCAACATACCAATCGATGTACATCGGGACGTGGCTTTGTTGCCATACAGCTCAGGCACTACAGGAAAGCCCAAAGGTGTTAAATTAACGCACTATAATCTATGCTCTAATGTTGCTCAGTTGGTGATGGGTGATCAAGGTATGGTTGGTTGCTTTTAGGTGAGGTATATGATGTAACATGCATATGATCATAAATGCATACAATTCTCATTTACTATAAAGTCATATGTACGAAACTCCACATTCATGTCATCACATACATTTCATCACTTCAGACTCTACCTGAATGAAAAAGGAGAGATCACAACTTAGTGTATTCATTGTTGGTGTACAGAACATGCACGATTAGAAAACCGTTTAATTCACAAGAATATATGCCACTGATCACGGTTTGATTGTGTACGTCCAAGATATATTTATATTGCGTGTATGTATGTGTGTCTGTATATGAAATGTATATATAACATCGTTTCTGCCTAAAATTATGCCAATTTTTAATCATAATTTTACCTTGCCTAAATGCAAGAGTATAGTGCAGTGGGTATAGTTCCATCATACAATACACATACGTATACACACTCGACTAATGTAGAAATTCTTATCCTCAATTTTCTTGTGCCCACAGCATTGATTCCTCCTCATCCAAATGTCCGCCAGCTAGCACTACTGCCAATGTTTCATATTTACGGATTACTTATGTGTGTGAATATTGGATTAAAATGTGGATGGACTATGAGTGTGATGAATGGATTTGAACCCATAGCCTTCTTAGAGACTATACAACGAGATAAGATACAGATCATGCATTTGGTGCCTCCGCTTTTCATCTTCTTGGGTATGCATATGTACAGCAACAAGTGCCCTGCTCACGCTACTGGCGCAGTATTGTTATCACGATGTTTTACGATGTCCATACACGATGAACTGACATCAAGTTGTTGTATAGATATTCCGATGTTTCGGCTTTGACACGATTTTGACATACACATACACACACGTATTGCAACGATCCGCATGGACGCACACGTCGTATCTAAATTGTTTTTGCTCAAGCGAACACTTATCAAGCACCGTTTCGTGAAGATGTACGTTGAAAATCGCGACTCATTTTGAATTTTCTTCACATGGCATCAGCCAAACACCCTATGGTAGAGAAATATGATTTATCGTCTTTGGAAAATCTATTCTCTGGTGCAGCGCCACTCACGTATGTGCTTTCTTTCACATTCAGTTGCAATGACATGGATACATAAGCAATATGTGTACACACGTGAAAAGGACTTTTAGATTGCTTGCACAGTTCAAAATTCTGTTCATTTGTTCATTTTACTTTTATAACGCAGCAAGGATATCATTTTACAAGTTCAAGATCGTTTGCCCCAACTTAACGCAATCCGTCAGTTGTACGGTATGACAGAACTGGTAAGTAAGGAATCTACAGTGTCCCATATTCATTGTATGCTCGAACGCACGGTCCCGATCGTTGCAACGGGTCAGTTGGAAGTCATATACTTCCAAAAAGGACGAAAAAGCAAAAATATTTTTGTGTACTCACTCGGGTGAGCGTACAATAAGATAACACTCAAAGGACACAAATTACAGCCTTCAGTACATCGCACAATTATAAATATTTGCACATGCAAAAAGATGTAGATATGTGTATAATCGAGCACTAATATGCTGCACACCGAATACAGAGCCCCTGCGCCCTTGGCGACCGGGACCCCCCTACCATTGGAAGTTGCGGGCTTGTCATCCCTAACACAGAAGTAAAATTTCTTGATGTACATACACAACAAGAAGTGGCGCTCGGTGAAGTAGGTGAGTTATGTGTCCGTGGACCACAAGTTATGATGGGATACCACGAACGGCCCGAAGAAACAGCTTCAACAATGACGCATGATGGATTCCTCCGCACTGGGGATGTTGGGAAAGTGGATTTGAATGGAAAAGTGTTTATACTGGACCGTATGAAGGAGCTTGTTAAGGTATTCAATTGTGCACATGAGTTTTTGTAGAAGTGTTTGTGTCGTCTGGTGTAATATTAGAATCTATATACTGTTTTTTCCCTGATAGTCTCTCAATCATACCTTGAATTATTAGAATGGTTGATTCGACATGATTTAATTGATGTTTCAATGACATTCATACACATAATATTCTCACACCCATAAGCATCCCAACATATTTGCACCCAGGTGAAAGGGTTTCAAGTGGCTCCCACCGAGCTGGAAGACCTTCTTCTTAGCCACACGTGCGTTGTTGATTCCGCAGTTATTGCACGCCCAGACGAATTTGCAGGCGAACTTCCAAAAGCCTTTGTAGTACGAACGGCTGGTAGTTCTACGTCCGAAAGTGATATCCGTGAGTGGGTCAATAAGTCTGTCTCTGATCATAAACGTTTATGTCATGTCGAGTTCATCGAGGGTATGTCACCAGGGAAATCAGATGTTATATGTACGTGCCTGCTCGTTTCGAGCATAAGATTGTATTATATATTTGAGCGGCAAATCATCCATAACGCAAGGAATGGCAAGTGGCCAATGGGGTATCTTTACAGACTATGCATTTGACACACTTGACGCGATTTCATATGTGTTATGCACTAGTTTGTGTGTACCCCAAGTTAACATGATTCTAATGGATACTAATGTGCTCACTCTTCTTCGCATGTAACCACCCACCATTCGTCTCCCACCAGCAATCCCCAAGAATCCCTCTGGGAAGATTCTGCGACGTGTACTTCGGGACTCAGAAAGAGAGAAAATGAAGTTGCAAAACTCTGAGAAAAAATAGAATGATAACTTTGTACGCGTGTGAAATATAAAACTGTTCAGAATCTATTTTCCCCTTATCTCATCTATCAATGCTCCATAAATCCGGTTAGATGGTGTAAACATCCCGTCAGTTGGGAGAAAATATATTACTCCAGTTTGAATAATATCTGCTATGCAATGAAATCTGCTCAATAGCGTTCAAACAAACATTAGGGATTTTAGTAAGCACCAATGAGTCTTGCACTGCACGCGAATTCGAGTTGGTACAGTGCCTAAGCAGAAATGATCTGTTGAGTACATAATGCGAGCAGATATGTACATAGTGATCCTATGCATATAGCAAGAGAGTGTACAAGCAAACAATTCTGATCTTGGGCGCTATAGGGTGCGGATAACCCTACATAGACTTTCAGCAAACTCTACGTAGAAAAGAAACTCGTGTTTTGCATTGTAATTTCATGTTTTATCCTCTTGTGTGCCTCTCTTCGATAAAGATAGACACTCTCGTCTGAAACAGTTGGACTATGATAGTCCAGAAACTCATCTGCCTATCCGTTCCAAACACTTGTGGAGTGACACTAACTATTAAGTATAACCCAATCAGTTACTTATATTTATTACTATAATCGTATAAATAGTTGCTAAGGAACGTCGAAACTGCAAACTTTCGATTGTCATGGCGAAAGCTTCAATTGCCGCGGCCGGACTACCCTGGATTAAGAGTGTCACGCTACTTTCATATGATCGTATTTCAACTGATTCACGACAGTGCATCATCCAGATCGTAACACTCTTCGTACTTATTGAGTTTCATTATAGTCTACGTGTGGCTGCATTGGTATTCTCTTTACGTCCCACCTCCTCACATACAATATGAGAGAGGAGTCCGGCAAACTGTTTTGCGGCGAGGTGTGTATAACCTCGCACGGGATATACCCGTTCGAGTAACAACAACCCTGAGGGTCAACAGTCTCTTAACAACCAAATATGTCATCAGTCAACTACTCACATTGATGCACGCCACAATGGTACTCACAGAGGAGAAACATCTATGTATATGCTAATCCTGACCGCGCCTGCTGCCTCGCGTTTCATTTTGAAAGCTTACTTCCATGTTTCGTTTCAGTTTCGTAGACAGTGGGTCCCAAACCGTCAATGACGCCGCCACCTAAACACACAGTATCATCATACGCAACTAACATTTGACCGGGTGTGACAGTGTAGTGTGGATTGTCAAACTCACATAGTACTGATACCTTCGCCTGGATGGGGTTTCCAGATTGCACTTGAGGTTTGTTCGGGTGGTGGCATGGTGGTGTATCACATGTATCTGTGTCCACCTGTGTAAGCGTAGCCCAGGCTGTATGTATTGGTTCATGTAGGGAAATGAAAGTTTCATACAACCGGGATCAGTTGATGTATAGACGCATATCGTGGCATTTCTAAAACAGGCTTAATAGTATGACATTTCGTACTTATCTTGTGTGAAGATTTCCTTCAAGTACCTTCGGCTCATACAAACATACACACTAATAAATAGAAAGATGTTACAGTTGTTCTGCGATTAAGAATTCAATCATTTTGTAGTTTTGGATAAATACAACATTCAAAGGTATCTTACCTAACCGTTGTTGATACCTGGCCCTGACTTGACACCTGAACCTATGTGGCATAGGCCCAATCCCCATCCAATAAAACGTAGTGCAAGTTAACCAATTTCGGTAAAGGGCCTACAACAAGTACGAAGAGAAAAAACATTAAGATGGGAAGTGTATACGTTTCACAGATCGTTCTGCTTTCAAACACATTGTCAAGTATACTTTACCAGAACAAAGTAATTCCGAATGTACTGATGTATAGAAGGATGTACGTAGTCATGCATTGGCAATTGCCTTTGCGGAATTACAAACGTACTCACTGATGCCTAGATACAAGTTGCGCGGAATGACAAACATACTCACATACATGACTAGATACACGTTGCACAAGGGCATACAGTACATATGATTTGGTGTAAACTACGTACCGGATGTTCGTGGCCTACTGCCACAATCAATGCGTTAGAGTCCATCTTCTTGTCAACAACATACATACTCTGAGGCATGCCTTGAAGCCTATTGAAAATCAATCACATAATTACCTTGTCCGCTCGCATAAATATAATTGTAATGCTGAAGCAAATCACTAAAAAGATCGATCGCTTATATAAGCATTGCACACATTTGCTCATACTACTGAGCATAAGTGTTATTTTGCAACATTTTGTTGTCCACGTACAAAGAAACAAATCACGGTTGATACCCAATACATGACATGCACATTAATAGAGCCTTGGCACGTTCATACACATATATACATATACGAATAATATACCTTGACCTCTCACCCAGTGTTCTTGTATGGATACCACTATGAGTACCCAAAACCCGACCCGTTTCAAGATGCATAATTGGTCCAGGAGTCGGTTCGATATCTGTAGCAACAACGCAGTTCAAGAATGTAAAAACGACGCACATGTGAAGTTTGAATGTAGTGGATGTGAATGTGTTCTGAGGAGAAACATTACATGTAGTTGCGCGTACTAACAATGTGTATGAATATGAACTATAGGTAGGCAGCGAGTCTGTACACACATTCACACATTCTTAATGCATCGATCAAACACAGAAGAAGAAAAAACATCTTATACAATTTTTCTGATTTACTATTTGATGTGTATGAGAAGGAAAAGTACTACAGGCTTTATGCGTACGAAAGCTAACTAAATTATAATGTGCACATAGGACACTGTGTTTATGTTTTCATGTGAGGTATACACGTACTTGTGTCTATGCACATACATTTCTTTATAAAGTCGGGGAAGTTTCGTTTTCCAACAAAACATATCCCAGTACTGTCCTTTTTGTTTGCCACTGTAGTCAAGTTCGCCAAACTTGCGATCTTACGTACCTCTGTTTTGCACAAATGGCCGATGGGAAACATCACACGCGATAGACAAGCAGGGTCGATGGCAGAGAGAAAATAAGTTTGATCCTGCATCATGACAATGTAACGTGAGTACGCCAGTATGTGCGTGAACACATATACTCGTGTGCCTTTAGTAAGACATTACTCTCTTCATAACTGATAAAAAATGGTGGTTCTTGCCTTTGCACAAAGTAAATATAGAGTCCGTGACATGATTTTGTGTCAAGTATATAATTTGGTATCAATTATGCGCCGTGTATCCAGGGACGTATAGGCATCATATGAAACCGACACATGAGGCCAAGGGAGCAGAGTAACTATACACAACGATATACATATATGTGTGTATATTTCGTATTAGTGCTGGTGCAGTACAAAAAGTACCAAAGTCCCAGACGCAGGTAAAACACACTGATCAAACTACTACAACACTCATAGTCACTTGATAAATATACACCATTCTGTATGTACGTGGGAAAATACCTTGCTTTTATCTGCGGCCATGGTCAATTGAAACTTGCTACCAGCCGGTGAAGAAATCACTTGCGCATAATGTCCTGTTGCAATTTTATCCGCACCTAGGGTCTTCTGCATACGGAGAAGGATATATTTGAGGAAGACAGTATGTATAAAGTCGACAAGTATATGCGTACGTAAGTATATACGTGGTTGTGCAAATCACTTTGATCCGTCCATTTCGTAAAATTGGCCCATTCATGTTCGACCTACTCATCAAATATCAAATAAAAGCTTGTAAACTGAATTATATACATGAGATTAAGTAAGTGAAATAGGTTCAAAATTTACTCTCAGAGTAGCTGACCATGAATTATATTCGAAAGTGGCTGATTATCGTTCTTCTGATATGATGGAAATATATATACAAGTATGTATGTATGCAAGCACTATCAGGATGTCGAATGTTGTGTACTCCGCGATGTACCAATAGACGAATTACCGTTGCATATGTTAAGAAGGCCTTGAACTTGATCTCTCTATTGCAAAAGACGTCTGGGTTGGGTGTAAACCCCTTCTCATACGAATTGACAAATTCCTCGAACACATCGTTCCAGTACTCTTTGACAAACGACACTCGGTGACCTGTTGGTTATAAGTGCATATAACGCTATTAAGAGGTTCAGCTTATCTAGCATGTTGGCAGGATCCAGGGTGTAATTTTACAAAGAACTTCAGCAAAGTATGTCTTGAGTACAGATTCTGCACATGTTCATGTACATTAACATTCACATCTGCAAACATTCTTCCACATACACGTCCAAGCCTGTTAACTCCATACGCGTACACTATCACTACCCCATCTTTAAGTCAATACACAATACATGTACATGATCTTGTTAGACACAAATGCTTTGTCCAACCTTTTATGTTCAGACGTGTACACACATCCATCATATCCTTATAGTCCTTATCGGCGGAGCATTGGTCCTCCTCGTCATTCACATCCCAGTTATGCATAAATAGCCCTTCGACTACATACTTCTGTGAGCAGAAGAAATTGGTGCACGTATCATAATATGATTTTAGGTTAGATATCCGATACTTTCGTACATAGAGACAGAAGAGCATTTGCATGCACATACAGTATATAGTATTAGCAAGTACGTACACGATCTCGTCGCATATCAACATGCATACTGAGTGTTTAGTTTAGAGTCACTATTAGTGTGTTGTGTACATTCCATAAGCGCAGTGTTACGCACAGCATCACCACAAGCAAGGACTCAAGGTATATACAGAATATGTGTGCACGTGTGTACAAACATGTTTAGGGTTTCTTTCATGTGCATTCTGTTTCATTTTTTACGCTGGAGTGCGTACGGGATATGTGCAATAATTGCAATTTTTCAAACAGCGTATATGTGTGGGTTAGCACACACAGAAATATGAGTACCTCTTGCTTACTAAGAACGTACGCCACCACGCTTGAATCGACTCCTCCAGACATGCCCACGATCACCTTCTGTTTCTTCGGGGAGATTCTATTTTTGCAGTTTGCACAAAATTTGTATGTGCGTGTACGTGTCGGTTGTTTGGTTGTTTGGTTGTGGACGTACGATTCGGCGTTAGCGGTGAGTGTCATACATGCAAGACGACTTTTTATCACATTGCACAATATAAATGTACATATTTTCATATTGTACGGTCTTACATTTCTATACATCCATACCTGTCCGTAGTGACGGAGCTGCACCTCCGATTGCACCATCGTACTGTACTCCAGGGAATCGGCTTTCCGCTCACCACAAGCCGCACGCTCGACCTCAAATGTGATAGAAAGGCCATGCTGCAAGCTCTCTAAGCTTGAAGCGCACGTGTTTAGCATCCAGTGGGAAGCTGACAATATATGTATGTGTATAAAGGAGATAAATAGCTAATGCTACATATAAACTGGCGGTTGCTTATCGCACAGAGCCTTCACACTCATTGAAGTCTCGATAATCGAACGCAATCAGCAATTGATAATGTGCGAGCCGTTATTTTCTCATAGACAACGTGTTCGAAGTATTATTATATCATGTGACGGAATAGGCATCCATACAGCTGGGCTTTGGGTGGTATAGAATTCTGGATTGGCATTAAAAGCCAAAATATTCATAATCGGGTCCACGTTTTCTACCCTTTTCATCTTTTCTCACGTTTTCTCCTACAAAATTACTATTAAGAAAATAAACCAAAAATTCAAAGACCCAATTATATGTCAAACGTTCACTAATTTGGTTTTTAGGCCTATTCCACATCATTGATCACAACCCAAAAATATTCTGATATCATGAAACATAATCCTAAACTTCATTTGTTCATGCTATGTAATAATCATTTGTGCATAGCAACTACATATGTCTCCTCAAAGCGCGTTAGGCACCACCAGTCCTCATCTCTCTCTCACCCTTCAGCATGGATGATGAACAACGATGTCTCGTTAAACCCTATGTTTTACTTAACAACGGCATTCGCATGCCACTGCTCGGTTTCGGAACATACAGAATACGTGGAGAAAAGTGTGTCACTATGGTAACTGAGGCCGTGAAAGCAGGATATCGACTTTTCGATACGTCTTCAAACTACAGGTGATGCGCATGCTTTACAGACATACATGCATTCTTCTATGTGCTCACTTTGAAGTACCCATATTTTTGTTTTACATTATTTCTCTTGCGTAGTTTTCCATCACTTTCACATTTATACTGCACTATCTCGGTGTCTTTCTCTTGGAAAATCACATCCACACACACACACACACACACACACACCATGTAGTTCAACGCTAGTTATACAAGTACATATACCCTTCCAGCACGTACTCTTGTAGGGTTCTTGTGAGCTCACACACCTTGAATATTCCTCAGTATACTCTTATTCCTGTGCACGTGCACATACTTTGGTTTGCACAAAAGGAAGAATTTCTGTTGAGGCATTCACATCGAAATTGACATAAAAATAGTCACTCTCCAAATCACCCCACATATACATATATAAACCACTCAATTAACGGACACCCCCACTAGAAATGAAGCCGAGGTTGGTCTTGCTCTGAACAAATGCATCGCAAATGGCATAGTCAAACGTAAAGACATATTTATCTCTACAAAGATTGGCCCAAAGTCAATGGGCTATGCACGCGCGCGTGAATGTATTGCAAACAGCCTGCAGACCATGAACTTTGATTATCTTGATATGGTGCTTATACATTGGCCTGGTGCTGCAGGTATAGACCATGGCGATGTGACGGCCAATCGGGAGGCAAGGAAGGGATCCTGGAGAGCATTGCTTGAAGTTGAGAAAGAGGGACTAGTTAAGTGTTTAGGCGTATCTAATTATACAATTCAACATATTAGAGAGCTGACTGAGTGTACAGGTGAATGTGTTAGTCCAGTTACTGCGAATACAAGTGAGAGTGCAACAGCCTGTGCTAGAATTGAGCACAATAATACAGGATGCGTGAACGCACAGCGTGCACATACTGGAGATTTTACACCATCTACTTGCTCGAACCACCCCCCGGCAGTAAACCAAGTTGAACTGCACCCCATGTGTAAGCAGATACAACTCCGCATAGAGTGTGCTAAAGTTCACAACAATATACAATTGCAAGCTTATAGCTCATTAGGTTCTGAAAAGGGAGAGAGCCTACGCACACACCCCCAAGTAATGAGAATAAGCGCAGAAGTGGGCAAGAGCCCTGCGCAGGTATTACTTAGGTGGGGTGTGCAGAGTGGATTTGGAGTTCTCTCACGTACAAGCAAAGTTATTCGTTTGAATGAGAATCTGGGTGTGGTTGATTGGATGCTGTGCGAAGACCACATGCGACTATTGAACACCATGTCTCATGATAGTGTACTACATCGATTCTGTTGGGATCCAACTGAAATTTGTTAATATACGGCATTAAGACTATATGCTCTACTTTACTCTTTGTTGGCTCATGTGTCACCAATGTGTTTGCGATGGATCTGAAATTATTGATGCATTCGCACAAGATTTTCGAGTTAATGTTGAAAGAGAGGAAGGTGGGAAGTATAACAAAACACGGAGCTCTATTCTACTTTCTCGATCGTATGTTTTATTTCAACGTCTCTTCTGCATGCAGATGAGCAGGACGGAAAACGACGTGCCTGGAAGATGATGATTAATGGCCCTACAGCGTAGTTAAATACACAAGAGATAGAAATACTATATCGGATGTGCAGGACCACAGTAATTCAATTGACTGTTCAACATTTTTGGTTTTGAGAAGGCGATAATGCATTCGTTCTCATTAGAGTAACTACCAACACATGTCTCGTTACGCATATTAAGACGTTGTATAGTTACTAGTACATGAGTTCACTCTTGTAGTATATAAAGTGCGGCTACCACATATCTATTCATGTACGTATGAACGGACAATATATACGAACTTCAAAAAAAGAAGTAGGACGTTGTACACGTCGGTTAACACTTGACGTATACACATGCACATTGACGGAGAAAATTCAGGTCATGTACTTGCGTTTGTATGTGCTCAAACGTCTTTGAAGAGTCTGCGCTTAAGTTCAACGATATCCATATTCTTCAGATAGTTGGGTATACGTGTGGACGGGGGTGCCCAGCCTTTCATCGCACTGGTAATGGCGGCAATATTCTCAGATGGGACGACTTCTACGTCAGCACCACTCTATTGTTAAATTAATTAATGGGTTGGTTTGATGAAGTAATTAATCTACTAAATTAGTAAGGTCGTTTACTTTCGTTTACATACTACGATGTGTTTTCGGTTAAACTAAGGTGCTAATACGAACTTCCAATAACACCCATACATAAACATATCACACTCACACACCACATCCAAGTCCATGTCGTCAAAAGAACAAATATGATATTGAAAGTTACTACATGCTAAAATCAAGCACTTATCTATATGAGCAACAACATGCACTGGTACATACATTTCCGAATGTACATACTCTGTCAATATACACGGAGTCGTTATTTAAGGCATGCAGCACGGATTCTGTAACAACTGTCTCTGCCCCTGGTACAAATTCGTCCTCTGACAACCCCATGTCAGTCTGTTTGCTTCCGGTTGTGCAAATGTTAGACATTGACTCATTCTGAACTACATGATGTGTGTCTCCACTTTCATCTCTCGTGTGATCTTTGTACGCAGAAAAAAAGCGGAAAGGAATTGAACAATATTCATTGTCCGATGATAAATCTACGTGCTGTTATTGAGTGCATTTACTTCTGAACGTAACCGAGTCTGCTTATAAGACTTATTTTTGTCTTTTGTGTGCACGTATATAATATATGTTAATGTACGATATAAATACTATGAAATTTACATATACAATGTAGAGATTCACGTTCTGCTTAAGCGTAACCAAAACAAGCTATGTTGTACATACTGGGTGCAGAACCGGTTTGTACCGCTGTAAGAAAGCCAAGGATGCCTTCACTGAGGGACTTGAGGTCGAAATTACTCACGTCCAAGTCCCCTAGCTGCACCAACAAAACATTCGCGAGGACGTATGGGTATAAGTACGGTAAGTGTGAATGCAAGAGGACACCTAGTGAACGACGTGTGCGTGCATGTGTATGTGTATGTGTATATATGTGTATGTGTATGTATGTATGTGTGTGTATGTGTATGTGTGTGTGTGTATGTGTGTGTTTGTGTGTGTGTGTGTGTGTGTGTGTGTGTGT